>CABFWB010001460.1:67265-134288 GCA_902151455.1 Timema bartmani
TTTCCCTACACTATAAGATCGGGCCATAGTGTAATCAATCAAGGTAAGATTGCTACCATTCAGCGGAGTGTACATCAAAAGTGTAATGTATAGTTTGAGACTATCTGATACATTTTTAACTATTAATATCTTAATAAACATTTTATTTTATTTATTTGATGTGTTTAACTTGCATTTTCTGAACCGAATGATTATATCAGCACACGACTTATAAACTAACTTAAATATAGAACAGACACAACATCCATTCCTCGTCCGGGAAACCCACATTTAACCAATGATAGATTTTTAGCTCTGCCAGGAATCGAGCCCAGCACCCTTAGCTCAGTGGACAGACACGCTACCGGCTGAGCTAAGGTGGCGAACGATTTCTAAAATATATTAATATAAAACCACCCTTTATAAAGGGGGTGACCTGGTGGTCTAGGGGTAAGGTGTCAGACCCCTGTGCTGAGGGTGCGGGGTTCAATCCTAGGTCCCAGCACAAACTTATCTGATTGCCAAACCCTTCACCTCTGACAATCCGTGTATTAATCACGACTTGTGAATGTGTGGAATACGTGGTTCGGATCCCACGTTAAACTGTAGGTCCTCCATTTTATCTCACAATCACCCTACCATTGCACATTTGCTTAAGTGCGCATAATACAAACGGGTAATAAGACGCTGTGCTAATAATAATAATAATAATAGTTTATAAGGGGATTTTTTTCCAAACAAATATATTTCGGTTTTCTTTTGTTTGAAAAACGAGGAAATCCCTGTTTAATTTTCCAATATAAAGCATCTAGTATCACTTCTGCGCATGCCGGTATTCTAGGACGTGGAATAAGGGATGGAGGGGGGTGGAATGGTTCTTTAACCGCTCTGTGATAACTTGAAAACTAATACAAAATATTAAATAAGAGTCTAGTTTTTTGAAAGAAAATATAACATAAACAACTCATACAATGTCGTAAGACCTTGCTTCTTTCAACACCAAAGCTCCCCTTTCCTTCTGTCTCCATTCAACAGGGGAAGCAACGAAACATGTAAGTTACCTAAAACCGAGATAGCTTACAGAATGAATATCTGTGCCAGATTTAAACTTTGAGGTCTCCAAACACCCCTGTTTTAAAGAGAGAGAGAGAGAGAGAGAGTGAGGATCATAAAGGAAAAGCCACCCTCAGTACTTCCGACTGGGATTCAAACCCCAACCTCTTCGTCATAAGACAAAATTTTTACCAAACGAGATTGACGGTTTAGTCCATGTTTTCAACACTACGAGTCTATCCTGAGTTCAACTTGTTTCTGATTATTGTTTTGGAATAAGTTTTCTTCTCACAAGGGTTTTATCCCTTCCTCTCATTATATCACCCTCCTACTTCTCCCCTCTAACCCTTAAATCCCTACAAACAATATATTCCCGTTTCCCTGGTGTTTTCTTATTCCTATTAGGAGCTAATGAAGACACAACCAAGGTCAGGCTGATGCCACCGGAGATAAGAAAATATGGCTTAATTTACTGCTTGCCCTCCCCCCTCTCCAAAACCCTAAATAGGGTCAATACTTCACACCGCCTCCTAAATTACGGTCTGGTTGTTTCCGCCGCGCCGTATCGGGCTTGGAAGAGAGAGAGGACATCAATATAAACACACGCCGCAACACGTCTCTATAATTAACCAAAGTTTTACTAATATATCTGTACATACTCTCTTACTCCGGATTCACACGTTAGCCGAAAAACAGGCGCAGAACAGAAACATGGTTACGTAAACCAATCACAAGATTTTCTAGGTGCAGGTATCTCTTGGGGATGACGTAGATCTTGATGCTGATTGTTCAGAGGTAGGCAAGCAGGGACAGGACTTTGACGTAGCCGTGGTGGCGGCTCTTTTGGCGAAGAGGACTTCCTGTAATTATGATATGATCGTCACAATCTGTTATCATAATCTCCTGAGTACAACAGAATAATCACCAAATCAATTTGATGAGTGCTTTTTGAATTTACCGGAAACAAACATACAGGATGAAATCAAACATATACACAAATTTACAGTTTTATCACATGTGTAGATTATTATTTCTTGGCTGCAAACACCATCATTATCACCACCCGCACCAGCTTTTCTCTCCATGGAAACTTTTATTAAATAATTTATAACAATTACAAGATTATGAAGCCCACAGCTCGGCGGTGTCAGGCTGTAGTTTGCCGGGACAGTCTGGTTGTTGTCCAACTGGACACGTGAGGTAGTTAAAACACGGGAGGGATGTGTTCTCTAACAACTAGTGGAAACTTAGTAGGTACAGCAGTATCTAAAAGCTTAAAAGTTACTAAAACTGTTTTCATAGGTTCATACGTCTAATCATATGTTCTGCAGCAGTAACTTTTTTTGGGGGGCTGCCCACATTTAGTTACATTATGAGTGGGTAAGAATGTTTAGGTATAATTAATAGAAAATGTACACGTATTTGCGAGGATTGGGAGTGGGAATACATTTATTAAAATCCAATCTGAGTATTCCAGGACGGAATTCGAGCCCAGATCTCCCGGTTACCAACAAACTAGGCTATGCGAGCTTGACGTTTAGTCCGCACGCCCACGGATGTATGTTTCTTTCAAATTTGATAGTTATATTTCAATACCTATAACATAATTCTAATAATATACTAAAATATTATCAATGTGCACCTAAAAAAAGTTACTATTGGTACTACCCACATTGGTGTCCACGTGGTTTAGTGTGTCACTCTCTCATTAGACGGGATTTCTGATGATGGAACGGTCGGGATTCAAATCCTCGTTGAATGAATTGAATGTAGGGGTTTCCCACTTTCTGTGTTTTCCAAAACTCATTCATGGTCCAGTTATTATGTAAAATATATGTCCATGTTAGGCAGAGCCTATATCGGTATGTATGGCTCGTCAAATGGGGGATCTAAAGATGAGGAACGTATCACGGCGACAGTTTAAACAATCACTCCTTACACTGGCAACACTCCAATTACGTCACTATGAAGGGGAGATATCGTCACTCTGAAGGGGAGATATCAGTTACTAGAATAGTGATATAAAAAATACGGTCACCGATGGTCTATAGAAAAATAGGGCCTAATTAAAACTTAAGAGGTTAAATTTTGATCCTTAACTTTTGTTCTGAGATAGTTTATTCGACAAATAAATGTTCTAGCCACCTTGTTTCCAAATTATGGTAAGGGGGGAGGATTGTACTCAAAATGGGTGCAAAAATGTGTATTTAATTGTAGTATGATCACTGGTTCTTGAACGATCAGTTTAAAACAAACCAGAAAAATGAATACTGACATCTCAGTTTATGAAGAATGTATTCTTCCCGATTCTGAGGAAATAAAAAAACGAACGTGTCCACCTCCTTTGTCTAAGACTCCAATGAATAAATCTTATCAAATTTAGTAACCTACACACACATCACATGTATCTAATTGAGTTATCTCGATATAACTTTGGTACACACAGATATAGCTCCAAGGACACCTCAGAATAAATTCCACAGTATTTTTATTGGCTTGGAAGTTGCCAAAGCTATAAAAGAATGTGGAACCGAGTACCCCATTGGCATAGTTAAAATATATGTATATTATTTCATTAAAAATTATACTTACACCAACAAAACTATTTTTCAAATAATAATTTTAACTTAAAAAAAAATAAGCTTGCGATTTCAAAGCAAGTTGAACTTATTATATCTATCTTACCAGTGTAAATTATATGCTTATAATAAAGCTCTTATTTACTCTCTATGTACACTTTCTCAATACAGCTACTTTGTTAAGACCTATCTCAGTTTAGTTCAATGGAATGTGTACATATATCAGAACTAATTCAATACAAAATATTGATTAAATTTAATTCTAAATCTACTTTCAAAAGCTAATTTTTAAAATTACTATCCAGATATATATAAAAATCCATCTCTTCAAATTCTAATAAAATAGTCTTTAAACGGTGGTATACAAACTGATTTTACAAATTTAAGAGTGATTGGGTAATAAAATGGGGTGAATAAAATGATAGTAAGTGGAGGTTAAGTCATAGGGCATATGCCAAGAAGTAAAAAATTAACTAGTTGAATGTTTTTTTTTAGCATCGCATTTTACATTCAATTCGGTCTATACATATTTATACTGATTATGCTAATGTGTTAGCGATGAGAAAGGTTGGATTTGAGAGGAAGTGAATCTGCATTTTAGTGGAGAGAGAGAGGATGTAAAACTATTTAGAAAAAAAACAAACATAAGTATACGTGACTGGGACTCGAACTCCGATCTACCCATCATCGGTAGTCCAGTCTTTTGAGAAAGTTACGCCTTAGACCACGTGGCCACCGGAGGGGGTTCGGACTTTAGTCAGATAAAACAAAAGTAGGCCTGCAGTTGACGATATGTGTGTGTTGGTGTGTATTATGTCCTTGACGTCTGCAGTTTGTTCCCCACCTTTCTTACCTGTTCAGGTTGTACGGTCGCTCGCAGTGCATTGTTCCACTTCTATCGGACCAGAAGGTACTCCGAGTGCGGGAGTCCTGGGAAATTACACGCTTCATCTTCATTATAAACACATTACCGTTCCCTGGTAGGAACCTCACAAGGTTACCTCGTCTTCTCGCCCATTACGTTACCGTCCAGAAGGACACACTACTGCCACAGAAGTACCGTGCTACCGGCATTCGGGATTAAGGTCTTTAGGGCCCTTTATTTAAAGTCCTTCCGGTGCCAACATTGCTAAGGCGGTTCTCTTCTACCAGCTCTGAGAGTATCTGCTATAGCTCGTGTTCAACTCCCAGCTGAGGAGTTTACAAAGGATAGTTATTATAAAGGTGACCTTAAATAAGACATTGTCTCATCAAAGCCCTAATAAAGTTGACAGAAAAAAGTTATTTATGCTAATAGCACTATCCTGCTAAGGTACTAAGAATAATTATTCATGACTTTGTAAAAAAATTAACTGGTTCCTCCATCTTCCCTTGAAATGCTAAAGCTTGTTTTATTCTCAACTACTTAAGTCTCTGGTTCGAACCCTAGTGTACACTCCAATTTTAGGAAGGGCTTTCCTTATCTGACTGTTGGAAAACTTTCTAGATGTACTTTCACGTTATTTTTAGTACCGCGTCTTACTATACGTCCGGGTTATACGCCTATGTATTAATTACACTAATGTGTACGATATTAGGTAGGCTTAATTTAGAGGAAGTAGATTCGCATTTGCGTGGAGGGAGAGTGGAAAACCATTTAGGAAAAAACCATCCTCAGTGAACCCGACTGGGGTCGAACTCCGATCTCTCCAGCTTCGGCAGTCCAGTCTAACACGAATTTTCGTGTTTTCATACGCCCAATCATGTCATCTTCTGCTGTAACTTTTGATAAATATTATCAATACCTCTAAACTAACACAAATAAAATAATAAAATGTTATCAATCTTAGGCCTGAAATACATATTTTTGATATTTTTTATATTCAATGAAAATTGTACTAGAGTTATTAGTGACATAAAATATCTAACTAAAAGATAAATCGGGCTAGGAATTCTTTTTGTTTTGGAAATCAAGCATAATTTTTCTGAAAAAATGATGAGAAACCACAATATAGTAAAACTGTCCCCAGCGCAGCCAGTTGAGACCGTATCTTGACCCTCCTTGTCTGATTCAGACGTTCTGACCGTTCACCTCTCTCTACCATAGCCGTCTACTCATCTCCCTGTAGACTGTAAGTCTCGTGTCTCTGTGAGGGAGAAGACTATATACCCACAATACCCTTACCATAGCCGTCTACTCATCTCCCTGTAGACTGTAAGTCTCGTGTCTCTGTGAGGGAGAAGACTATATACCCACAATACCCTTACCATGGCTGATGAACTGGTTCACAATAGTGCCGGTATTAACACTGCTAGGTCCACGTGCATGTTGAACCTGGGACTTCCGGTGGATACCTCAAGATGGAGGGAGTCTAGACACTTGTATTCAACGGTGGTGTACCCAACCACTTAGCTAAAGGCTCTTTTTTTTATTGGTTTTTATTCGAGATATTTATCATGTAGACCTACTTTCTGAACCGATGGATTATATCCGAGCATGAATTCCAAACCTTCACCCATCAATTCATCAATGTGGAAAGGGAAAAAATATTTCACCAATTTTATACATATATATATATATAGATATATAGATATATATATATAGAGAGAGAGAGAGAGAGGGGGGGGGTATTTTACCCATGCTTTAATTGAGGATGCCTAGATCTTGGTTTCTAACCTTTTTCTTTAATATCATAAGTACAAGTTTTAGCGTAAAGATTCGTTGAATAATTTTAACTTTAAACTTAAAGTTTAAACTTTTTAACTGACCAAAAACATGGTGATAATTTTCACCCGCATTTTATTTAAAACGATGTCAAAAAATAGAACAACTTCTTAAATAACGCGAGATTTCTAAACGTCTGCAACGTATTTCAGTGCTCTGCCATGGGGCACCCTTAAAGCTACTGCAAGTGCATTACCTTAAAATCCAGCCTTCTCATTACATTATAAACTGTGAGAGATTGGTCAAAAGGCTCATTCGAAGGTTCAGAAATGCGCGGATTGGATTATAAAAAGATGAGAGAAGGAAAGTGTTGGTGAAACACTTGGTTACATATCTTGAGTCACTAATAGCCATTATTGGCACTAGAGCATTTCCCACTGCGTCTTACTACCCGTACAAACTATCCGCATTCTACGGCGAGAAATACGCCTCAAACCATGCAGCCACTGAGGCGGATACTAAAGTTACTATTATCTAAAATTAGGCATGATCAATTTAAACTCAGTTTATTTTACGGGTCTCGGCTACCTTATTACACGCTAACATTATCTTACAACGTAATTAAAAAGGCCACGATATTGGTACTTAGGCCACTCTTGCACGAACTGTTTCATTCATAATATTGTTTGCATACTAAAAAGAGGATGTGAAAAGAAAAAGATGTGGAACGGAAAACGCGGAAGGGGGGACAATGAAAACCAAGGTGCAGGATATGTGAATAGAAGGAGAGGGGATCAAATATAATAGTAATTATAGTTGGTTCAGGTGGGGAAGGAGCATTTCCTGAGACTGCCGGGATTAGACGAGTGGTTAGCACATCTGGCTCGGACCAGGGTAGCTAAAGCCTTATCCCAATAGATCGTATTAGTTTAGTTTTTTTTAAATAACAATACAATTTAGCTTCTGGTGGGGTGCAGACATTTTGAAATCCCAGATTATTCAAGAAGTAGTATGTTATTTTAAAATATGGCTTCCACCAAAATGGCGGTGAAAGGTATCAATCAACATGTACAGATATTACTAAAAACCATACTTTTAAAGAATTGTATAATAGTGTAGAATTAGCTAAATTCTATCGATCCTTAACGCAAAATATCGTAGATCTTATATTAAGGTAAATATTGAGCGAACTTTCCTCAGATCAATGAGGTATTTTTCTAATGAACACAATTAAAATAAGAGTATTTTTGATCAGTTAGAACCTGTCATTTAGATAATAAATACCACAGTGTTTGAATATTTCTCTTCAAGTAGGCGGTACCCTTAAAGGGCATTGTCTCGTTGAAGGATAAAATAATGTGACCAGGTTGAGTTTGCCAGCTCTCACAGTAAAATAAACTTTTCTCCTGGTGTGTGCTGATTTTGACTTGATATTACCTGCATATCATTTGAAGGATTCCTCTTCTAATATTAAGCCAATGTTTCTAAAACTTATCAGATAAAAATATTGTCAAATTCAGCATAAAATTGTCTTATATTGCCAATCTGAACCATTTTAATAATTTTCTTCCGAGGCAATTGTAACTTGATAGCCAACGTGTAAATGTTTTGAATAAACTGGTTCAAAAAGTGTGTGTTGTTTTAAATATTCAAATGAGCTAATTAATTACTCAATTTTTACATAGTGTGGCGAATTTCACTTCTCATTCGCCACAACTGTGGCTACATTAAGAAATATGTTGCCTATCTAAGACCTACAGTTGAGAACTGTCATTGAAAAATGGACTCATGATACGTCACTGGTCCAGCTAATAAATTTATTAATAAACAGATGCTAAAGGTCATAAGGAGTCATCCATTAACTACTTAAGGCTTTTTTTTTATCAATTTTTTGACTCCCCCTTTACTGCCCCCCCGCCCCTCCCCAATGTATCACCAAGAAGACATTTAACCTGTCCTTTCCTCCTTCAAATCTGTGTTACGTAACATTTCTCATCAAGAGTCAATGTGTTCATTTCATATGGAAACTTTTGTAACACTATACTAATTATTGCGTGTCCAGGCTACAACATTGGTAGCCCATTAGGGGAAAGGTGAATCAGTACTAATGTACCATTGCCCAGGGGACGCCCGAACGTACTGATATTACCTCCTTTCCGAGGAGGCTCTTCCCATGTCCCGATGAGATGAGAGAGGTTATGGTGATAATTAGTATGAGAATGATAGTGAATATGAGGGTGTAGATATGAGAATGATAGTGAATATGAGGGTGTAGAACTAGTGGAAGCAATTAAACCTAGCTTAGGCCTAACTAACCAAACCCTGGTGACTGTTGGGGTAACTCCCCTTTAGGGAAAAATACCCAAGGTACCAGCCGGGAATCGAATCCAGGACCCCTAGGCTCATAGCCAGGTGCTCTGACCACCACACCACGGGGCTTTTTTTTTTTGTAACACTGAAAGAAGGGCTCACATTTAACATCATCATCAGAATACGTTTTTAATTCTGAATATAAATTATTTCAATTTTTTTAATAACATTTATTTGTTCTCAACATTAGAATATTAATATAATATCTGTGCTACGTAGCCTGGTGATGTACCCCTCCTTCCCCCACGTAGAACCATGTATACATTAGAGCTCCCCTTACCCCTCTTAACAGCGATACGTGGTCTATGTACGACCCGTAACGAGTGTGTGTTACCGGGACTTCCTCCTGAGTGAGGAGGGTGTAGTGGTACTAACACCGGTAGTGCCAACAACACAGGAGAGGATGTTGATTCAAGAGCTCTGAGAATGGTCCACTTCCTCCGGGGATGTCTTGTAGAGTGGCTAGGGTGTAGTTAGTTACCTGTAGGGCTCGTCTTGAACTACCACTGCACTCTACACCCACTCACGGGTTTATTATTCAACACCCTCCTTTACCTGATACACGAGGAGAAACAACCATATAACTCCACTTCCTTCTTCCTCAACAAGGATACACATATGTACTCGCATCGGTGGGAACGCGGACTAAGGTGTTAAAATCGATGCTGGTGACTGTGGGGGTTGGAGTTTGAGTCCCGGTGTCCAAAGTTTTTTAATAACATTTTCCCCCTCGCCCTCCACTTACAGCCTATGCCAATATATTTATTTCTCATCTCTACCATGTTAAAACATGAGCATAGCCTGGATGGGTAGTAAGAAATGTTGCAAAAGGAAAAATGAAGTTACATTTTAATTTTTAGTACACTATAGGACCACTGTGCCGGTTAGTAACAACTTATCCTTATAAAAAAAAAGCACTCCAGTCAGACTTAAAACCGTTATTTATAACTTAGTTAGAGAAAAGGTGCTCAATTTCACATCAATTTTTTTTAGTTCTACTGGAAATCAAACATGGACCCTTAATTCAATAGTTAAAGCGTCCCTTTACTTAAAGTTTACCAAAAAGAGAGGGGAGGCTTCGAATATTGATCGTAACTTCAATGAGATATGTATCAGGTGGTACCTGAATTGTTTAGAGATTTCTCCTCGACAGTAATAAGAAAGTCTCGGGCACTAATAGACCAGGTGTTTGGGGTATGTCTAGCTATATAAAAATACCCAAAGTAGTATTTAGTGTATAAACCTACTCATAAAGTAGTTCTACTCAAGTCCGCTAAGATTAAGAAGCTGTGAAATATTCGGCACTAAATTTCCTACATTTATCAACAAAAAATGTATATGGTGACAATGATTTGGTGTTATAAATTAATAAAAAAAATTTAGCTTAAATTTATATCTGAATTTAAGTTCATGTTTTCAATTTATATCTTGATTTTGCTTAGTTGTTTTATAAGTAAAAAACCTAATATATAGGATACAAAATACCTTTTATTATGTAATTCATCGTCTTGATCTTATTATCATACGATTGCATTACCTTCCTGCGAGATGTGAGAACAATTCTAACGAATTCTTAAAATTTAAAAATGACACTTGGACACGGGAATCGAACCCGGGATCTTTGGTTTAGCACGCCAATGCTCCAACCACTGAGCTATCCAGGATTCGTCCCGTGCACAGGGTCATGCTTCACTCATTTTAAGGAAGAGTCTATGATGGACGTGAATAAATAATAGCTTCGGCTATTTGATTCTTAAATACGCAATCCCTTACAATTATAATAATTATACAAGTGGCAGCAATAAGCCAACTACCGAGTCGAAGGTGGCTGCGTTATCTGAATGATAGCTCGTGATCTTAATAAAATCACACATTTGTAGCCGATGATTTCCGCACGTCCATCATAGACTCTGCCTTAAAATGAGTGAAGCATGACCCTGTGCACGGGACGATTCCTGGATAGCTAAGTGGTCAGAGCATTGGCATGCTAAGCCAAAGGTCCCGGGTTTGATTCCCGTGTCCAGGTGTCATTTTTCTATTTTCAGAATATTATTCTAGATGGAGTAAATCCTCACTAAAAGCATAAATAATAGCTTCGGCTACTTGATTCTTAATTCTAGCGAAGGTAGGAATCTTCATTGATATTAAAAATTTACGAAGATGGGCGCAATTTTAACCAAAAATATTTCTCTGTTCGGAGATGTATAAGTCCAGATACAGGTGGTTTGTTCTATATTTATCTTAGTTGTATAGTTTCGCCTTAATGGCAGTGTATGTTGGTTGCTTGGTTGTTGCTGGTGGGACCTCATTTCCTCTCTAAGTACTCCATCCCTCCTACTTCCATCATATTAGGTTCTCCAGTTTCCTCAACAACAGGGCTGACATCTACTTCCGCTTTGATACGGTAGCTTCTTGGAATTACAGTGGTACCATCTATTCTCACTCACTAAACTGCACACGATGATGGGATTGGGGTAGAAACATATCAGAAAATACCAAATTAATGCAGACAACATTGATACATTTTATAGTGTTTGATATCTATCTAAAGTAACAGCTACAGATAATACGAATGGACTTATTACTGTCTTAAAGTAATTTTAATGTATTTTGTGTTCCGGGTTCAATTCCCTGCACGGCTGAAATATATATCATTGATGAAATTGGGGCTTAGGGCCAGTTTCATAGTCAGATTTAGTACGCCTCAAGTGCGGCGCTATACTAAATACAAGACATCACCTACCTGAAATTGAATGGAATGGGCCAGTTTCGCATATGAAACTGGCCCATTCCATTCAATTTCAGGTAGGTGACGTCTTGTATTTAGTATAGCGCCGCACTTTAGGCGTACTAAATCTATGAAACTGGCCCTTACTCTTTCACAATGATTACCTAACGGTCGGGGAATTGGGTGTTGTACATTTTTAAGAATTGAGATAGTTTGTCTGCCGTGTACAGTCAGTTCAGAAAGTGCACGTTAACTACTTCAAATATAAATATAATGCTATGCTGTGCGACACAGGTACAACTTCTGCACAACGTCCCATTACTTATTTGGGCCATCGGTATATTTACACTCATTACGCTACTCTCAGGTAATATTTGACCGTACCGTCATCGTAGCTGTATTGTATCGTATCACCATAGAAGTTTTAGTGTTCTCTATAGAAACGTTCTACCCACAATCTACTACCACGGTTAAACACATTGTCCACACTCGATTGTCTTTAAAATGGCCAGAAGAAAAGTAGAAACCTGTGACTGGGATCATGAAAAAGGTAGGTTTCCCCCTATATTTTGATCCAAGAATTTCTTTTCTTCGTTCATGAGACAGAGGTACAAGGTAAAAAAAAACACCTCTTCTTCCATTTGTCGACTCAGAGTTATTGGATGCACCCAAATTTGTCTTAATTTGTAAATTTGTTGGGAGATTTTCTTCCCTGTTTATTTTAACAACTTCGGTATTGAAAAATAGGTGTCCAGTGAGAAGTGTTGATATCAAAAGGAAAATATTGATATTAGAAAAGGAAAAATTATTATTAGGTGTTCTGTCTCAAGACAGGTCCATTCTTTTTGTCAATGAAACTTAGACCTCCAATGCACCCTGTCCTCTGCCTCCTCTAGGGATACCTAAATACTAAATTATTTAAAGCTCAGTCTGAGACTGAACCAAGGACCGGTAATCAGATGTACCGGAATTATGAACATGAGAACGTTCATGTAGGTGAGGTGATAACAATTTATAATGTATAAAGCTTGTATTTACTCATTTAATAGAAGCTAAAGAATAAAAAGTGGATTCACCTCGGTATAAGTTAAAGTTGACCAAATTAATTATCCAAGTCCTTGGAGTTTTTTGTAAAGCATCTTTGAGATAAAAGCAAGGTAAAGGGTCTAGTGACCATACAATCCTCGTATCCTCTGATTATAAATTAAGTAACCAAACAGTGAGAAACTTAAAAGTGTGTGTGTGTTCTTTCCGGCTGGTTGAAACTTTAATCTGAGTAAATTAGAGACAACGTGGTAGGTACGAAGATTGCTCAACTCTTTATATTCGCATTAAACAAAGTTGGTTTTTTTTTTACTAGGACTTGCTCTTGCGTTTCAACATTTAAAAGTGTCACTCGTGTTAGGATGATGAATATGATGATTATGGTATTTACAATAAGTCGTGAGCTCAGAGCAAAAGTGACGTAAGTTTTAAAAAAAGGAAAAAATAATAAGTCCATGCGATTTGACTTTTGATATTACAACTTCTGTTTGTGAATAAATTATCAAAATCAATTACCTCTCATTATTAAATTATGTACAACAACAATTATTTAGCCAAGTATGACCCGAAAGGGTAGTAAGATGGGGTGCTAATAATAATAATATTTAGCCAAGGAATGTGTAACCTTCCACTTTTTGAGGTTCTCAGTGTAAATGGTACGACACAATAGTATAAACTTTCTTATATTGTGTATTATAGCTTCGAAGATGATTTTCTAAATTAGATTTTAAGTAAACTACCTTTAAGTGTGTTTTCCTTATAAAAAAAACATATCATCTCGTTAATCACAATAAACACTCTTAATAATTACATTTTAAAACCATAACTCAAATATATCTAACAACATTCAAATTTTAAAAATATATTATTTGTCAAATACCCTAAAATTATTTATTTGCAAAAAAAAATCTTATTTATCATGAAAAACCATTCCCAGATTGCCATTTTAAATTACATTTTCAAGGTCAATTTCACTATTTAAAATGCTAGGTCCTTTTTAGTCTTCCTCTACCTCGTCTTTTGCTTCAATCTCCAAGTTCTCTGGTCGATTTTCCTTGTCGTACAGTTTGTTTTATATATCTCTCCCAAATACTAAGAGCCCCCTTATGATCCGTCACCATCTGACATTTGGGCTCTTCTCTTCCTATTGCTGTGTTTTCATTCTCTCCCATTTCCTTGGCTTTCTGGTACATGGGGGCAGTTCGATAATCTCATCGCACTTTGTCTGCTTCTCTTCTTATCTCGTTGTTTAGCCCCGAATATTCATATCAAATAAATTCATATGGTATATATAAACAAAAACTATTAACGACCTCGAGTTCAAGATGAAATGACCAATTTTTGTTGGCATTATCGGAGACAATCATTCTAAAATCACTTATGAGAGCCTTTTAAATAGTAAATAATACATACTATAATCAGGTTATTCTTAATTTGTGTTTATGGACAGTATCGATAAATTAGATCAATGAAATGAAGCGATATAAATGTAGCATTGGCAATCTACTTCTCTGATAACAATTTGAGGTTTTAGAATGATTGTCCCCCAAAATGCCAAGGTTGAAATTGCCATTTCATCTTATAATTCTAGTCGTCCTGTATAAAAATAGGTCCAGTTGTAATTACTAGGACTGTTGGTTGACTCGTGCCCTTGTGAGGGAGTGTACAAGCAGCAGTTCTTGCTCCAAGGGGTAATGTCATGTAACGCGATGTAATGTGAGTGCCAGAGACTGGAACTCAAGACGTGTGACCGCACCTGGCCGCACGGAACAAATCTGTCAGCCGACCGCGGCGACATGGCAGCCGTCTGCCATCCCTTGGTTTCATTCCTTCTTGCGGATTTTGGAACAATAGAGCAGTGCTCGCCACAGGAATCAGTTGGAGTTAAAAAGCGTTCGTACGCTTAGCGTCATAGCCTTATAAAGAATATGGCTTCATTTCTGGTTCCAACGGTATTTATAATAAGATTCTGGCGGGAGGAAGCTTTTGGAACTATAAATATATTCTTTTTGCTCTCAACATTGATACCATTTTACCATTTTATTAGCGGACCCGACAGACGTTGTCCTGCCCGAACGTTGGCTTTTCGTTTGGGTGGCATAATTGATTTATATAATAAAACAAATACAGGTGGCATAATTGATTTCGATAATAGAACAAATACTATGTGATCATCACAATTACAAATTCACAATGAACTCCAATTAGTAACACAAGTATTACAATTTCAGTGTTTGTCAAGACAACATACAAAATAAAACATCTTTTCATTTTTGGAATTTCGCCCAAAACTCAACAAATATTAGCTGTATCGAAAAACAAACATAACTATGAATTATTCTCAGAAGTTCAATTATTCATGAACTTTTCAGAAGGTTTTAACGGTCAATTATTGATGAACCTATGATTTTTTAACGGTCAATTATTAATATTATATTCATTATTATAAATTTTGGGGGGTGCTGGTGGGGGGCGAAATTTTGAGGTTACATGTTCTGATATGCAAAAAATCTAAAAAATAATAATCCTAGAAGCCGATTGCAGCGCCACCTACCGGGTCCAATTGTAAATCTAAACCATCCACGGACCCACTCAAACACACACATAAAATTTCATCAAAATCGGTCCATCCATTTAGGAGTTCAGTGACATACACACGTACAAAATAATTATATATATTAAGAAGATTATATCTTGTAAGTAAGTTTTAAATGTTGGTTGATTATTGCGGTACTACTGTGTTGACATTAAGAAGCCCTGTGTCTCAATGTTACATGAACCATCGGTAATGTAGACTGCAAAATGTCGCTGGGATCCAGAATGAAAGTGGATATTGTCAGTTTCAAGGAAGTAATAAATTTAGCTCTCTTTTTGGTGCCAAAACATGTTCTCTGGCCACAGAACAAACTTGTACATAGTTCTAACTCACCAACACCAAAATATTTAGGTCGAAACAATCTCTAGAGATAAACAACATCACCCCAGGTTTGGTGGCCACGTGGTCTAAGGCGTCACTGTCACAATTATACTGGACTACCAATGACAGGAAGGAAGATCAAGGCTCAAATCCCGGTCGGGTTGATTGAGGTTTTTTAATCACCCTTTGATAAATGTCCAATCTCTTTCAGCGCAAATGGGGGTACACTTAATCTAAATTCAACCTTCCTAATCCCTGACTCGTTAGTGTAATTAGTAGAAGTGAGACGGGGGGTTGAAAAATGTTTTAAAGGAAGTGGGTGTATTCGTGAAGGCTTTGATTAAAATATTGAAATATCTCTTTAAAATATCCTCACTACACCCGGTTGGTATTCAATCCCTAACCTCCTAATAATCGGTAAACCAGAGGAGGTGAGCCTGACATGTAATTGGCGTGACCATATAATCAGATAATACTAAACTGATACTATAAAAACATTGTTAACAATCTTATCAGTGATAAGAAGAATCGTTTAGGTTTGCTAAATTCTCCTTCTGGTCACGTTCTTTCTCACTCCAGTTTACCAAACTCTCTCCAGTCGCGTACCCTTTTCGAGACAATGGCCTAACCTACGTACTCCTCTTACAGCTCTTCATTAAAAAAAAAATTATGCGAATACCTGATACCTTGTAGACAAATGTTCCGCAAACTTTCACGGTACTCTTAACGAGCCTAAAAGTGATTGCGTCACACTGTTTTGTTTTAGGTACGCGGCCGCGGTATCTGGAAATGGATCACGCTTCCAATCCAACGGTTGTACGTAAATCAGAATTAGGAAACTATATAATTACTTTTTCCAGAAGTAACTTCAAATATTCCAAGATTAGATGTTGGATTTCAATGCCGGCTTCTATTTGTAAACATTTCGTTCAAACTTTATTTTTTAGCACAGGGGCTTACTAGCCGTTCGGCTTATAACGCCTACGTTAGTGGTTTCAGGTATGAGGAAGGTATAAGAAGTGTACCCATATTTGCGTGGAGGGAGAGTGAAAAATCATTTTGGAACAAAACCACCCTCAGTACACACGACCGAGATTCGAACCTCAATCTCCCTGTAATTGGCAGTCTAGTCTACTGCGAGAGTAGTGCCTTAGACCATGCGGCCACCGGAGTGGGTTTCATACTATTAGTAATTTGGGTAAACTATAATTATAAACTCGCGCGAAAGCTTTTTATTTTGTCGGGTGTATTTTAAATATTGATAAATACGAGTAAGTAATTAATGAGGATAAAGCACGGCTGCCACTCGTACCAACTTAATTCGTGTTGTTATTGAACAAAGCCGCGTGTCCGTACAGCACATCTCATTAGCCGTCACGGCACACCTCGTTGGCTGCGTGGCACACCTCATTGTCTGCGTGGCACACCTCATTGGCCATCACGGCACACTCCATTGGCTGCGTGGCACACCTTATTAGCCGTCACGGCAGACTTCATTAGCCGTCACGGCACACCTCATTGGCTGCGTGGCACACCTCATTGGCCGTCACGACAGACCTCATTGGCTGCGTGGCACACCTCATTGGCCGTCACGACAGACCTCATTTGCCGCACGGCACACCTCATTGGCCGTTGCAGCACACCGTTTGAGGAACACTGTTGTAGAGTATTAAAATAGGTCGTTCTAAATATTAACAAGCTTTAGTAAAAACAAGACCAGCTTTGTGGTATTGTGGTCAGAGTTCCTGGCTACAGATACGGAGGTCCTGGGTTCAATCCCTGGTGCGTCCGGATTTATCTGTGAAATAGTGAGTCTATAACGGGGTAACTCAACCTCGTGAGGACAAGTGAGGAGATACTTGAATAAATAAGTAGCAACTTTGGTCTAGAAAACTGATATTAATGGCTGGAGGCCTCGTTGTGATGGCAACATGTCACCCTCTATCCGCAGAAATTGGCACTATCTTCGCCAACGGACAGTGGCAGTTTGGTCAGTATAGGTCATTTGTGGGCTGACCCCTTTTATATTTAGTGAAAACAAAACAAATTCATTACAGAAAGAAAGAAAAGTTTATAATGGACAGTGGCATTTCGATTAAAAAATCTGCGTTTATTTATTCTCTAGAGTCTAAACTATCACAAACAAATGTTATCTATGTTAATAAATGAAGAGTTAGTATGTGATGAGCATTGCGTGATATCTCCTTCACGCAGAATCCTGACATTTTAAAAATAGTAGCCACTGTGCACAAACATGTAAACCTCGAAGCTGGAATTTTACAATTTTGATTAAAGCAAAATTTAATCTATTTAAAACTGGGTCAAAAGCAATGAAATGAAGATTTTGTTGTTTTTTTGAAGCAACTTAGTGATTAATAAAACACAGAACCACTTTTGTGGCCGAATGGTCTAAGGTACTACTTTCACAGTAGACTAGACTGGAGCCGGGGAGATCGAGGTTTGAATCTCGGTCGGGTGTACTGAGGGTGTTTTTACCCAAAATGGTTTTCCCCTCTTCCTCCACCCACATGTGGGTACACTTCCTCTAAATATGACCTTACTAATCCCTAAAATCATTAGCGTAATAATCAGCACATAACCCGAACGGGTAGTAAGACGCAGTGCTAAAAACAATACAGAGGTTGGTTGCGTACCCTGTGAGGTAAACGAACCACAGATTGGCTAACACCATCTCTAGATAATTTTTAAGCGGTGCGGGCGCTGTTACGCAACCCGCGTGACGTAACGCAGCTCCGTTGTTCCAGTTAGTAAGTCTGGTGACCTTGACCTCCTCGCTGGAGCACAAAAGAAGGCGGCTAGAGGTGTTGACAAACACTGGCTAGAGAGGATGTCACGACAATCCACCTTCATCATGACGGGACCAACTCTTAGCGTCAACATTTTTAAAAGGAATTTTTTTATACTGTCTCCCCCCTTGAAAAGAGAAGTATTGAAAAAAAATCGATCCCGAGATTCCGATAGTTGTCGACGTTTCATGACCCCTTTTAAATCGAACAAGTATTTTTTTTGGGGTTGCCCTTTGTATATCCGACTAGTGTCGAAACCGTTTTACCGATCAGGCTTACACTTGGTATCTAGGGTGTTTATAAGATTCTCTCAAGGAAATTTTGGAATTTAATATCTAGCTCTAAAATTAAGGGTAGTTACTGAAGGGAAGACGGAGAAAAATTCGATTTTCTTAGAATCCATTTTAACGATTTTGATTAAACTTTTTATCTAGACAATGTTTAACATTAAAAAACTTAATAGAAATTTTCCCTTTTCAATTAAAATGACTTTGAGGATACTATGCATAAGCAAAAATTTCCAATTTTGATCACATTATCTCCGTAACTATTTGAGATACGAAATAATGTATCATTCATTATAAGGGTGTGTTAGTATTTATTATGAAACTCTTTTTGTTTAAAATATATTTTTATAAAACCAATAGTTTCCGAGCTATAAGCCAATATATATTTTTATAAAACCAATAGTTTCCAAGCTATTAGCCAATATATATTTTTATAAAACCAATAGTTTCCAAATTATTAATATTATATTCATTATTATAAATATTGGGGGGTGAAATTTTGAGGTTACATGTTCTGATATGCAAAAAATCTTTTAAAAAAATCCCCCCCTAAAAAAATTCCTAGAACCCGATTGCAGCACCACCTACCGGGTTCAATTGTGAATCTAAACCATCCACGGACCCACTCAATCACACACAAAATATTTCATCAAAATCCGTCCAGCCGTTTAGGAGGAGTTCAGTGACATACACACGTACAGAAGAATTATATATATTAAGATTAGTATTACCTTAAAGGTATTGAAAATATATGTCACCCATGTCAGTGGTCGAACGGTCTAAGGCGTCGCTCCCGCAATAGACTGGACTGCCGATGACGGGGACATTGGCGATCGAATCCTGGCTGGATGTGGTTTATTATAAATGGTTTCCCCCTTTCCATCCATGCAAATGTGAGTTCCCTTATTCTAATTTCAACCTTCCTCATATCTAGCCCATTAGCCTAATGAGTAGACACGCTTAGCCCGAATGATTAGTAATACGTTGTGCTAAGAAAAAATAGCAATACATGAATTGACGTATGAATACGTGAAGTTATGTCTTGTAATTTTACTTTCAGTCAGATAAGGTTCTTACTATGAAAAGTAGACTGTAGTTTCTTTGGGTTTTTTGGCATCGCATCCGTGTACTAATTACGCTAGTGGATTGAGGATTGGGAAGGTTGAATTTAGAGGAATTGTACTTGGATTTTCGTGGAGGGAGAGTAGGGAATCATTTAGGATAAAAATAACTTCAATAGACTCAACCAGGATCGAACCCCAAGCTCCTCATCATAGACAGTCTAGTATATCCCTAGAGCAGCGGTTCCCAACCAGGGGTACGTGAGAGGCCGTTAGGGGGTACGCGAAAAGAAAACGGTAATGGCGGCCACCAGCTTAAAAAAAGAACAAAAAATTTAAAAAGATGAAAAATAATTTTAAAAATTAGGTAGAGGTTTTTAATAACATTGTCAGTTGTAATATTGGCCTCCTTATCAATAAAATCTTCGATTAAATAGGGTTTGAGTCTACTGGAAGGATCGGCCTTCCCTCTTCTCGCCCGCGCACAACCCCTTGCCTACATCCATCCGCTCAGGATTGGCGCTCTCTTTACTCGCGGCTCACCCTTCCTGTGTGTTTTAGATTTGATTGTAGACGCGTGCCGGGCTGTGCATAAAAACAAAGAATTAATTAATTCGTGTTGTGTTTAACTTTTGCTGTGGGTGTTTGTATTGAGTCATGTGCGTGTTATTCCTACAATCCTACGTCAATTTTTCTACCAACTACCTACTAAACACGTGATTTACGCTATGGATCAGTGGCTAAAAACTGGATCTGTGCGGAAGCGGAAGTCGACTGAAACCCCAAATGAAGTACCGTGCACATCATCCGACACTGATTGGACCAACAAAACGACACCACAACAGGTACAAGATCCAGTGCCAGAGCAGGTGAGTAAACAAACTGCAGTTTCTTCTTCTTCAGAGGGAATAATAAACAAGAAAAGAAGGTACTTGGACAGCTACATTAATTACGGGTTTTCATGTGTAGGAGAAGAGGTGCCCTAAGTCTCTCTGTGTTGTATATGGGGAAGTATTAAGTGACGGTTCAATGAAGCCTTCTTTGCTCACACGGCATTTACGTACCAAATATCCCGAGCACAAAGATAAAGATGCCACGTTTATTCGACAGTTGAAACTTCAGAGCTATGTAAACGTTAAAACATATTTTGAATCTGCCAAAAGTGATTCTGTCAAAGCTACTGAGGCCTCCTACTACATTAGCTATCGTATTGCGAGACGAGGTAAAAACCACACCATTGGTGAAAATTTAATTTTATCGAGCCACAAAGATGCTGTCAGATGCATGCTTGGTGAGGAAAGTGCTCAAAAAATGAGTTTAATACCCTCTCAAATAACACGGTGTCTTGAAGAATACGGGACATGTCAGACGATGTTGAGAGCATAGTCATAAGTCACGTCAAAGATTGTGCATTTTTTTCTATCCAAGTCGACGAAAATACTGACGTTGTGCAATATTCTGTGATACTTGTAATTGCTAAGTACTTGAAAGACTTAGAATTCGAAGAAAACTCCTTATTTGTCACCCATTGACGGTTCGTACGACTGGTAAAGACGTATTTGAAGCAATTGATCATTATTTCGTTGAAAAAGGAATTCAATGGTCAAAATGCGTTGGGCTCACCACAGATGGAGGAAAATCCATGGAAGGTTGCTATTCAGGCTTTCTTACACGCGTGGAAAAAGTTTCCCCCAAAATGAAATGGACGCACTGCTGTATTCACAGACAGAGCCTCGCATCGAAGCCTTTGCCTCCAGATTTGTAAAACGTTCTTGATGAAGCGGTCAAATTTTTCAACTTATCAAGGCGAATCCTATCAATTCCAGGTTGTTTAAATTGCTGTGTGAAGACATGGACATCCTTCACAACACTTTGCTTTTGCAAACCGAAGTAAGGTGGTTGTCCCGGGATAAAGTCCTGACGTGGCTGTTCGAACTTCGACACGAGGTAGCCCTTTTTTTTGGAAGATCATCCTTTTAAAAATCTTGGATTCATGATTCATGATTTTGAATTGCTACAAAGCCTTGAATACCTGAGTGACATTTTCCACCAGATTAATAAACTCAATCTTTCACCTAAAAAAAATTGTAACACTTTTCAAGTTGTCAACAAAACTGAATCCATGGAGAAAAAAAAAAGATTTTTGGGCAAAGTGCATCAAAAAAGAACAGCCTGAAGTATTCGAAACACTTCACAATTTCTTGTCACAAGCCGAGCTAAATTTAAGAGTCAGTGAGTGATAAGATAATTGAGCACCTGGAAAGATTAAAATCCTCGTTTGAAAAATATTTCTCAGAGCCGGAAATGGGTGATCGGTGGATATCTAATCCTTTCAAAGAAGAATATTTTAACCGGCTTCATTGTCAATTAATGAAAAGGAGAAGTTGCTAGAGCTCACATCAGACACCACTCTGAAGAACCCCTTCAATGGTGGAATGGTGAATCTAGTAGGCTTTTGGGCTCATCGCGGTGACGAATACAGTGAACTTTCTAAAAAAGCCATAATGTTTTTGTTGCCTTTTGCTAGCACGGAGCTTGTTGAACGGGCCTTTTCTTTGTGTACTTATATATAAAATAAATATAGAATCTAATTAGACACAGCTCCGGATTTGAGATTGTATTTATCCTTTTTTGAGCCTAATTTTTCAAAACTTTGTAATTCAATACAGACCCAAATATCACATTAATTTTTATTTTTTCCAATCTTTGTGTTAATTTGTTTGCTTACTTTAAAAATAAAAAAAACTATATAATGAAAAAATAGACCATTTATTTTAATTCAACATATACCTTTTTTTGAAGAAGTTTTCGGAATCTGTAATAGGTGAAAGAGATTGGGGAGGGGGTGCCTGGAGGATTTGGATTCGGGGGTACGCGGAAAGGAACCGAGCCAGTTGGGGGTACGCAGACTGAAAAAGGTTGGGAACCACTGCCCTAGAGTGACACCTTAGACCATGAGGCCACAAAAGCGGATTGGATTGCAGTTGGCCCGTTGACTGAAAAAAGGTTGAGTGAGTTTTACAATATTTTGAGCTCACTATAGTTGCAATATCAGTCACAATTTTTTAATTTTTGTTTGCGCTACCGTCTTTCTGTCTGTCCGGGATGTACACTTTTTTTTTTAGCATCGCATCTTACTAACTGTTCAGGTTGTACACACACGTTTATTTACAATAGTACTCGCATTGGTGATCGCATGGTCTAACGCGTCATTTTCGTGTTAGAAAAGATTGCTGGTGATGGGGAGATTAAGGTTTGAATCCCGGTCGGGTGTACTGAGAATGGTTTTACTCATTTTTTCAAGATAGTAAATTGTTTTACTGGTCTTAATTCTAATGGTTTTTTTTTCAAAAGTAGAATAAAAAAATAACACGCACTACAATGCGCTACCTCTGGTTCAATCATTATAAACTTCAAAATCTATCCATGGAGTGAGATAGGTAATGTTAGAGAGACAAGGAGAGTGAAGGCCATGGGAATGAAAGTTGTGAGGAGCATGTTAGCTGTCACGAGGAAAAACAGGATTAGGAATTAAGTTGTCTGGGAAATAGTGGGAGTACATGAGATAGTAGAGAGATGAGAGGAGTTGATAACAGCAAGTGTGCAAATGAGAGGAGAAGAATGAAAGAAATTATAGGAGGAAGAGTGGTGAAATGCTAGAAGAAGATGGAGGCTTTATACTAAACTGACACGGTCAGAGGCTGGAATCAGTTGATTATGATAATGAATGAGATAGGCTCTTAGTAAGTGTCTGAGTATTAAGCCACTTAATAAGTGATACACATGTATCTTACTATCAAGTGTGAGAATGTTGTAAAATGGAAGCAATCGTTGTTCTAAGTCTGATATAATTCCATTCAGTTTGATGTTTATAATTGGAATTAAGTCCTACAAATATAGCCCTAGCAATATGTTATTCACATGAATCATTAGCTAGTCTTGTTTCCCGTCGCACAGTTTTAAAACCAACGTTCTCTAGGTTATTTGTTCAATTTGTTGCCAATTTGTATCATGAACTCTTCGATAGTGAAATGAAATGGCTATGAATGAAAATCATTGCCCCGCAAGGTCACTTCCGACCATATGTCGTCGTGCTACTTTAATTGACTTCAGGTACAGTCGGCCAAAAGTATTACTTTGATATTGTTTACACTTGCATGGTATTCTACTTTACCTCCACATGTATGTATGTATGTATGTATGTATGTATGTATGTATGTATGTATGTATGTATGTATGTATGTATGTATGTATGTAATATATTTAGATGGTATTGAGTCATACCTATTGCCAGTTTTTAATTTTTATTCTAGATCTCAAATTAATAGAGTATTGATGACTGATTTTTTTCTAATTCAATAATTTTCTAAAATAGCTTTAACGATTTTACTCAAAATGAGTATCTGGGTATTGTTTTACGTGTAGGTAAATATTAATGAAAGCTAGTTTTAATCAAAAAATCATTTAAGGGTAGTTTACTGATAAATAATTGAATAATTTGTTCAAAACTGTAAGAGAAGATGTGAACTATTGTGCTGTACCTTTCATTTTATTACTAATTTAACGTATCTAAAATAATTCTACGAGTACATAGGCCTTTGTTCATTGTTCTTTGCTCTTACCGAGATGGTTACATTTGTGGAACCTTGGTTGGGTCTTAAATGGGGTGTTTAGAGTTAAGTTAACTGTGCTAAGTTGGGCTATTTTTAAGTTGTGTACCTAAATAAGCCAGCAGGACAGATGCATGCTTCATTCTAGGCTTACCGCGTCAGTTTACTTGAGATACGTTGGAGCCAAACGTCACATCTTTCTTTATTATTATTAGCACCTCTTCTTACTACCCGTTCGGGTTATACGCACTTACGCTAATGTGTAATGGTAGGGTGAATGTGATATGAAATGGAGGACCTACAGTTTAACGTGGAATCCGAACCACGGTGGAGGCCTGGCATTCCTCACATTCACAAGTTGTGATTAATACACATCTTGTCAGAGGTGAAGGAAGGGTTTGGCAATCAGATAAATCTGTGCCGGGATCGAGGATTGAACCCCGGACCCACACACACACACACATCTTTCTTTGTATGTGCAGTTTTCTGTATTATACTTTAGAAAACAATGGAACAGTTTTAACTCATTTGAAAAAATACAACAAACATTAAAATTAAGTATTTTAAAATGTAAAAACTACTACTCTGATCTCATTTTTAAAATTTATTTTAGGTATTTATTCTGAACCAACTAATTAAATCAGGACAAGGCTTATAAACTAACATAAATCTAGAACAGACACAACCCCCAGCCCTTAATTCGTCACTGCGAAGGGAGAAACCCACATTTCACCAATGATAATTTTACCGGTGATCAAACCCGGAGCTCTTAGCTCAGTAGACAGACACGCTACCATCTGAACTATGGTGTTTTGACTACTCTGATCTCAATTTCACTTTTGTCAAATAAGTAATTCATAAAATCTCGCATCATTAAGTGTTTTTTTTTTGTTTCGACCTAATCATCCCACACTAGTGGACACATGGGAAAAAGGGCGTGGTTCTCTTCTTGTCTGGTTTGCTGGGGAAGATTAGGTTGGGGTCGCAGCTGGGTGTACTGATTATCTTTACGTGCAAATGAGGGTACACTTCTTATGAATTGCGATTTTCTTATATGTGCTTATCCCTACTTATTTAGTATGAAAATGCAGATACTTGGGACTGATAGTATAATACGTGAGTGCGTTTACTTACTTCATTGCCACACTCACAAAAGTACGACATCTATCTCTATCTCCTTCAGTTACATTCTAAAGTTATCTTCCCATCTGCGTCTAGGTCTTCCCAAAGGTATCTTCCCATTGGGTTTACCAGTCAGTACCCTGAACAAGGTTCTAGATTCTCCCATTAGCGCGGTAATATGCGGGACTTGATCATCCTGACAAGTTTTAGAAACGCTTTTCTAAAATATTGATTGTCCTCTGTAAGCTCGTCACTATTTCGTGATGGTGTACATCATGAGTCACGCCACGGAATTGTACCAGCGGCGGCCTTCAGCAGCGCATGAGCGGCAAACCGTGGCGCGCGAGCCATTACCACAAGCCCCCAACCAGAAACATCATGTCTCAGCTGCGCGCTCGCCTCAAGACGGAGCTAAAAACTCAGCGCATGCGTAGATCAGCCTTTGCTACACGGACTGTAAGGGGACACATACACATACATACAGATACATATAAATTTAGTTATATTTATATATTATGAATTGGAAGGGGGAAGCAAGAGGGGAAGTAATGATAACATATTCATTCAGTTGAACCAGTCATTGTATTTTTACCATTTAACAAGATCAATTTTAACTATTTCAAAATATTCCACTTAAAACTATGTAAAAGTTATTTTCCTACATGCGTGCTGGGATGTAAAATACTCGCCATTATCAATCAATAACTGATGAAACATTATGGGCGCACAGTGTTTCTTGATCGCTTTGACTACAAATAAAATAATCTCCTGTGGACTAATTCAAGGGCGTAAGAATCACAATTTCACTAAAGTTTACTAAAATTAATTTGATGAATATTAACTGAAAGCATTGTTTTAATAATTTTGCTTCCACAATTTTTTTCAAAACATAAGTATAAAGCGACTATTTTATTACTATTCTTAATATGTTCGAGTAAAAACAATGTTTGTATCACAATAATTATTAGGGTGAGTGATTAAACTTGTTATTCTACAATTTCCATTATTATTTGGGAGAGAAGCCTCGTGGATTAAAGTGAGACGGAAGTCGCTGTAAGTTGAGGTAGACTAGAAATCCCCGTGATTTAAGGTAGACTGGAAATCCCCACGAGTTAAGATATACCAGAAATCCCACAAGTTAAGATGAACTGGGATTCATCGTGATTTAAGGAAGACTAGAAATCTAGCCATTTAAGAATTAAGTATTCAGATATGTGGTCGAAGTATCTTAGAATATAAGTGAACCAGATACACTAGTTTTGTAAGCGTCGGAGTCTATTAGCAGCGCCTCTGTCAGGTAATAAGTTTACACTGTCGCAATAGTCTAAATGAGGTAGTATTAGACATTTTACAAGCAAAGCTCTCTAAGTTCAGGTGCTAAGAAATGTTGAAGTCTCTTTAGAATGCGTAAAGCAGCGGAGCTTTTTTTTTCTTCAAATGTTGGTTGCATTAGTCACCCAAATTAAATTCTCCTTCATTATTACGTCTAAGATCTTTGTATGGGAAGTTATAGGGATTAGAATATTAACATTTATTTTATCAAAAGCTGAAAATAAGTTAATACTACTGTCGGACAGATATACTTGAAGATCAGCTGCATATAGGTGATACAAATTACAATGAGACAGAGAAGAAGGTAGGTCATTAAAAATACTTAAAATAATAGTGGTGATAAGTATTACTTACTTGATTTATATGTTGTACTGCAAAAAAATTCCTATTGGTGGTAATTTACGTAGTCAACATAAAATTGTTTTATAATAAGGCCTATATGAAACTGATGCCTTTACATGAGTATTTAGTTACCATAGTGAACTAAATATATTCGTGTCTTCCATAGAAATGCCAAACACATACTTATATAAAAATAAAATATATATGATTTAATTTACAAACTAAAATTAACGACAAAGTTCTCGCTCTAGATTATAAATATAATATTGAGAATAAAATATTAAGTTTTTGCCACTCCCCCTAATCTATATAAATAAACAATTTTGTAAATTTGTTGTTAATATCTTTATTTTACGTAATGAAACACTTACCTATTTTCAAGCATTTGTAATCTTCAGAGCTTTCATGCTGTTTACATCCCATTCCAGCCAAAAATCACATTACAAATACCACTAGCGCTACGGAATCTTCGAGCGTTCATGTTAGCAACTAGTCAACTGACATTTTACTCCAAATTTCATTAAATGAATTATCTATATTTATTTTTCTATTTTTTCACTTTTATTATTAACCTTTTATTCATGTTACTTTTATCCAAAGCTCATGGCAAACTTTTTGGACCATTTTTATGGTATATTTTCTTCAAACTGTAAGAAAAGTACAATTTTTTAATAGTTCTAGAAGAAAGACTTGAAATACTATTTTAAAAAGAGATGTGTCTATTTTTTGGGGGTCGCGTTGCGTGATGGTTCATCTAAAGGTCAGCGGATTGCATAAAATCATGGATAGGACCACAGGATGCTCGCGGGCTGCGAGTTTGACATACCTGGACCAAAGTGTCACTTTCCTAATAAACTAGTTTTACAGTGACGGGGAGGTTGGGGCTCCTATCTCAGTGGGGGTACATTACCTCTCTTGATCCTAGCACACTCATGTGAATATGAAGTGATGGGGTGTACAAAAATAACCACACTCACCTTCTCCTAAGATTGTCTGGGGTGCTATTTGTCTTGTATTTTGGAAAATAAATATCTCCCAGGTTTCTCTTAATTAAAACAAAAATACATGTCCTGAGAGGAAAGGAACAACAACGGAAAAGTAAGAATTCCTCAACCTGTTCGGTGACGTCCCATGAGAACCGAGAACAATCGCCTGTCCGAGGTGTTATCATCGGGACGCATGCGCAGTAAAGACCAACACCGCGGAGTGATAAAGAGGACCGGTAATTAGCACTCCCCTGTCACATGGACAGGGTTCAACAAACTGGTCCAGGGACGTGCACATATTCACTCGTGGTTAACGAGCCGACTTCATTAAAACGAGTGTGTTACCCTGACCTGAGGTTTTGTCGACAGCAAACATGGAAAGTGTGTAATTAGGAGGCAGACACCAAAACGTATATTAGCGTCATTTTGTCTTATTATGACGTCATATTCCTTGAAGGGGGTGTTTGGGAGAGGGCGGGAGGGGTTTGGGTGGACGACACGGGGCTCCCTACATCTCAACTCGGATTTGGTTGAGTTAGAATCTCTGCTAAGTTAAATTTTAGGCCAAACGACCCTTGGCCAAATTATATTTGACCAACTGAGCTTTGGTGAACTTCACGTTAGCTTTTTATGTTTGAAGTTATTTAGGCCAAATAGCTCTAGGTCAAATGCCACGTTCCCCTTTCGCAGCCCTACAATCACGTATCCAAGAATGAAAAACTTTCCCGGATAGGTTCACGGATAGGCCAATAAAGTGGAAATGAATTGTTGACTTCAACAGAATCAATTATTCAAATCTAATTCAAATCTTGCTTTAAAAGCTGCTAAGCCAACATTAATATTTGATCCAAGGTTACTCTTGTCAGGGAATCAGCCCTAAATCTCGCTTCAAACCACATACGAGTGTTTTTTTATTTGTATTGGTATATTCATACAAGTACCGGTAGTTTTTATTTTTACGATTGGGGTTGCCCATTTCATGAACTGGGCAGCCCAATCCCTGTACAATTCATTTACTAGACTAATTTTTGTCCAGTTCGTGGTATGGGTAGAAATTTGTCTCATATACAAACTGGGCAAATTAACATATACGTACATGAACATTTTTATCATTTTATATACTTTAACTATCCCATAAACAACTATGCAAGCTATGATTTTGTGAATGTTCATCAGAGTTTTCATATTAGTTGCTGGTTGCTTCGTGACAGTTGACATATTAGTTGCTGGTTGCTTCGTGACAGTTGACATATTTTCAGTGGAAGTTCGTCTGTTAAATCAGACATGGAGAAAGCCTTTGGATACGAGGTTTATGAATCAGTTATATTTCAAGTTGGAACTTAGGACGTAGGCCCTACTTTAAACTATTAATGTAGCTAGTAAAAGTAACATTAAACAAATTATATATATATATATATATATATATATATATATATATTTCTCGTCCTTTGACAAGTTTATTGTTCAATCGAGAAAGTTTAAGCAAAAATGAACCCACCAATGACTTTCAAAAGTAATAAAAATATTACAGGAAACATTTAAGTAGAGAATAAAGTTTAAAAAATGTTTGATGTAAAAACACTAAATGGAAAAGACACACTTGTTTGAGATTAAGCCAAATTTCCATTCGAGGAGACCCTCCCAAAGAAAAAGTGTGGCCAAATTCCTTGAGAGTAAATTATTGTCTTTAAAAAAATAAAATATATCATTTCCCCTTAAGAAACAGTATAAACATGAATATATTTAATTATGTTTTTACAACCTAAAGGCCTGAGTCAATGTGGGTATGTGTGGCAGTAAAAAAATATAATAGTTTCAACTTAAGTTAATAATTTTAAAACGAGATTAGTTTTTGTACATACAATCAACATAAATTAGGACAGTCTAAAGTTAATGGATTTGATCAGCAAATGACTATTCCAATTTAAATAGTTGTAAATGGGAAGAAATTATTAGTCAACATTGATTCAAAATAAATAAAATATTCCGCTGTGCCATCATATTAAGAGCACTTCTTGCTAATTCTGGTTTAATTACCACTCATGACTAGGAGTTTTTGAGTTTTGCTGTTTTGGCTATTTTACCCAATTATAATGGAAGTCTTCTGTTTTCACAAAATTAATTCCAGCTTAAATGATTTCAATGAAAATATAACTGTGTTAGGGGGTTATTTATGAGCCTTAGCCTCACTGAGCTGCAATATATTTAATCACCATGTCTTACTACCTGTTCAGGTAATAATAATTATATAGCTACATCAGTTGTAGCCCAGTTTGTGGAAAGATTGGCCAGTATTAGTGTACCGTTGTCCAGGGGTCACCCGAAAGTACTAGTCGTACATCCTTTCCGTGGAGGCTCTTTCCATGTCCCGATGAGATAAGATAAGATGATGGTGATAGAGAGTATGAGGGTGTGAAACCAGTGGAAGCAATTAAACCTAATATAAACTAAATTAATCTAACCCTGGTGACCATTGGAGTAGTTCCCCTTTCGGGAAAAATACCCACGGAACCAGCTGGGAATCAAACCCAGGACCCCTAGGTTTGTAGCCAAGTGCACTGGCCACTACGCCGTATGGCTGGTTACTTGTTTAGGTTCTACGCATATGTGATCATTAGTCTGATGAATTAGGGATATGGAAGGTTGAATTTAGATTATGTCCACCGGATTTGTGTGTAAGAAGAGTGGAAATACATTTAGGAAAAACCACCCTCAGTATATACGACACGGATATGAACCCCGATCTCCCTGTCATAGGCAGTCATGTATATTGCGAGAGTGACGCCTTAGACCATGCGACCACCGAAGCAGGTTTTAATCGCTTTTGGGTGAATGCTTGGTTATAACTCATTTAATAAATGTTTCTGGTGTTAACGTCCATATAATAAAGCTTTGGCTATCTAGATTGTATCAGGCCTATTTCCATTTAAATCGTTTAAAAAAAAATTAAGGAACATTTCTGAAAAAGCTATTAATTCCCCATCTCTCTTAGTAAGCAACTACTTCTGCTGAATCTCCTTATTTTTTTTCCTTGGTTGAGTCGTTGACAGTAATATTTAGATTTAAAATACATGAATGTTAAAAAAAACATGTTTTATTTGATCTTGAATCGAGAGATTTCCATGCTCACTTGCTTGTCCCAAAAGAACAAAGCTGGAGACGTGTGAATTACTCTTGAACACACTCAACAGATTCCCATCTGCTGGGATCTTCTTGACAATGACCTTCTTTTTGAATTTTAGAACATCCTCCCTCCCCCCGATCATTTGTACCCTCCCCGAAACCCCATTCAAGCCAGGTTTTAAGACACTTACATTATGTGCACGCATGCGCACAGTCAAGTATCTCTATTCACACCTCCTCTTGAGTATTAATGGCACGCCGTGGTCTGGAAAGTTCCCGCCAATTCTCACCCGTGGCAGAATCATATCCACATATGTCCCCATACCATACATTTAGTCTGATTCACTCAAAAGAACAGAATGACCATTTGCATTTATGCGTTCTTTCTCTCTATAATTCTGTCTTTGTTTCTTTTTCTAAAAATATATTCTATGGGTAGAACCTAGACTTGCATAAAGTCTATTTTATCCAGATAATGTTGACATTATCTTAAATACTTGGATAATGTTAAGTGAGCGGTGATTGAACTATGCATTTTTTTTTAAGTTCATCCGGATAATATTGACATTATTCACCTGCACTTGGATATTGTCAAAATTCTAGGGTTGAGGTTAGGTGAATTTAGGTTAGGTTATGCTAGGTTAGATTAGTTGAGTTTAGTCTAGATTTGGTTTATTTTAAGTTATATAAGGTTAAGCTAGGCTAGGTAAGATTATTGGAAAAGAAAACACTAAAACGAGGCATTTTGAATGTTAGTGCATCGCCATGATCTAATTTCAGGTCTCAGATCGAAATAACGTTTCAAAATATAATCCATACATAAATGTGCTTAGTGTCCCAAATAGTAATCAACGTTACCCAAGTCTTGTTGGCTAGTGTCAAAATTCTCTGGGTGAGGTCGAAAAGAAACTAATTACTTTCTATTGATGACTTTATCTACTGCACTTGGGTATTGTTGACATCTCCATGCTAATTTCAACACTATCCTGATTTCGCACATTATCCGTAACATATTATATATATGTGTGTGTAATATATATATATATATATATATTACACACACAAAAACTTATATTAATGCACTAGAATATTCGATCCAAAATATTTAAACGCCAGAAACCAAGTGAGCTTACAGCGTGACTGGGCGGATCTGTCTATCAGAACAGGAACAAACATTCTACTTGTAAACGTCCACTCCAGGCTCCTATACTAGTTACCTTTCGTTTCCCAAACATTTAGATATTAGTGATATGTGGAATTTTTTGAAATTTTCATAAGGGAGAAATTAAACTTTTTAGCTATGTTTACAAGTTTGTACGTATATTGGGTCATATAGATAATGGTTTTGTTTTAATTCCAATGGACATGAAACTAGTGTACTGTACTTACTGTTAAAGGTTTTGTCAATATTTAACCAATTCGCAACATCTGATTGGCGATATCTCAGTTACTTAGGTAGCTCCTTCAAACTTAAAGTTTACTTTTGTTCATTAGAGTGGTAAAATGAGTCTGTATTCTTTGGAAAGCTCCATTTATCTCAGTTGTGTGTTTGTAACATTTAATATTTTATTTATTTGTTTAATAGATTGTTGGTGTGTTCATGTATAAAATGAAACCAAACCTAAACACTTAATCAATTGTTGAACAAATTAAAAATTAGCTTTATTATTTTGAACAGATCACAATAGTTACAAATATATACACACAAAAATTTGGAAAAATCTAAAAATAATAATTGCTTGTGAAATTATGTTTATAATCTATACTTGACTCAGATAAGTCTTGTTTTGTATAAAAACTATACTTGTCTTCCCAAATCCCGTACCACAAGACGTTTTCTACTCCATTCTCTCGTTTCAATGAGGTGAGAATTGTTTTCCCGCCTAAATGTGAGCGGCTGTCGCGCTCCTGGTGGCCATAGTAGGAACCACCTGCCTTGGCTGTCCTCCCCGGCTCAGCCAGTAATTAGCCTGACATGTCCGGTGATTTACAGTGAGTGATACAGGCGGGAAATACATAACTTTGGAGTATAAAACTAAGCTCTGACCTCACTGTCCCCTTTCCCCTCTTATTACTTCTTGTTTTTTTATTATTATTAGCTGCTTCGTTACGCCTGGACAAACTTTTTGAAAAGAACAGCAGTGAAGCACTGCGTGCTCAGGCCGTGGAAAATGAAAATGAGTAACTAGATAGAAACTGATAAAATGAATATGTCTGCCATTGACAGAGGGCAAGAGACTTGTATTTTAATAGGTACTATTTTCATAAAATAACTCCATTTAGTAGTGTTGAATTTACTGATTTAAATTTTCATATATATATATAACCACATTAATGGGATAGGGATGAGGAAGGAAGCATTTTAGAGCTAGGCTACCCGCATTTGCGTGGAATTAAAAGTGGGAAACTATTAAAGTAAAACCACCCTCAGTAGACCCAATTTGGAATCGAACCCCGACCTCTACACCCTCAGCAGGCCAATCAAACTCGATAATGATGCATTAGACCATTCTGCCATTGAGGCGGGTTAGATAAATATTATTCAGTTGATAACATTTTTTTTTACTAATTGGCAGGCTACAAAATGTTATCGAGTTCGATTCTATTATTTCGGCTCCCGGTTCCAAATACCCCTTAGTCACGCAGACTAATCTAAAGTAATTTGAGCTCCACTGATACATGTAAGTATTAAACAATTACCCACAAGTCTCATGTGAATTACCTGTTTATAAACTAAATAAAAACTGATAAACCTTAGACTTTTATAATAGACTAGTAATCATAGACAGATATTCAACAAGGCTGTATTCATTTTATTCACTGTAATAAAGATATGTTTTAAGTTATATAATTTCGAAGAATCAATAACCAACTTTCTAGAAACCGAAACCGGTTCGTGTTTTTAAGAGCCTATGCCACAGCCAATCTGTTATATTACATACTCAACTACGCTTGAACCGAAAATTACATTGGAGAGCGGTTTTCTACCATTTTTACTTGACAACAGTGAGATTAGGAGAAATAAATAATTTTTCTTTTAATAATTATATTTTAAATTTCGTTGAGTTTTTAAACTGTCAAGTGTTTTTTTCTTGTCTCAATTCTATTATTTTATAATAAAGACTACAGAAAACCTTAATTTGACGCCTGATTCGAGATTTATTGTCTACCTAAGCTACGTGTTATCTGTGGCATGCTGACACTTATGTAAACAACGGTTAAACTGAACTGCCAAAGAACCAGACCTACCAATCTAAAAATTTAAATTTTATTTTTAGGTTGACATTTTATCTAGAGAATAAAATCTTAGCTTGGAAACAAACGCTAACTATTTAGTGCTGTATAGAAGGTGAACCATTAACCCTGATTGTCAATGGACCAGAAGGTTCAATACTGTTAACATGTGGACCATGAACCATGATTGTAAGTGGGCCAGGAGGTGGAGCACTGTCCAGAGTATTGAATGTGGACCATGAACCATGATTGTCAGTGGACCAGGAGGTTGATCACGGTCCAGATTATATACTCTGAACCATGAACCATGATTGTCAGTGGACCAGGAGTTGGAACACTGTCCAGTGTATTGAATGTGGACCATGAACCATGATTGCCAGTGGGCCAGGAGATGGAGCATTGTCCATATTATAGACTGTGAACCATGGACCATGATTGTCAGTGGACCAGGAGGTGGAGCACTGTACAGTGTATTGAATGTGGACCATGAACCATGATTGTAAGTGGGCCAGGAGGCAGAGCACTGCCCAGTGTATTGAATGTGGACCATGAACCATGATTGCCAGTGGAACAGGAGGTGGAGCACTGTCCAGTGTATTGAATGTGGACCATGAACCATGCTTGCCAGTGGACCAGGAGGTGAAACACTGTCCAGTGTATTGAATGTGGACCATGAACCATGATTGTCAGTGGACCAGGAGGTGGAGCACTGTCCAGTGTATTGAATGTGGACCATGAACCATGATTGTCAGTGGACCAGGAGGTGGAGCACTGTCCAGTGTATTGAATGTGGACCATGAACCATGATTGTCAGTGGACCAGGAGGTGGAGCACTGTCCAGTGTATTGAATGTGGACCATGAACCATGATTGTCAGTGGACCAGGAGGTGAAACACTGTCCAGTGTATTGAATGTGGACCATGAACCATGATTGTCAGTGGACCAGGAGATGGAGCACTGTCCAGTGTATTGAATGTGGATCATGAACCATGATTGTCAGTGGACCAGGAGGTGGAGCACTGTCCAGTGTATTGAATGTGGATCATGAACCATGATTGCCAGTGGACCAGGAGGTGGAGCACTGTCCAGTGTATTGAATGTGGATCATGAACCATGATTGCCAGTGGACCAGGAGGTGAAACACTGTCCAGTGTATTGAATGTGGACCATGGACCATGATTGTCAGTGGACCAGAAGTTAGAACACTCCATGGTATGAGCGATAGTGAGGTCGGGGGTGCTATAGTGATAAGTCGATGGCGGGAGATGTTGGCGTCACTACACTATTACACCCAGCTGTTCACGAGACGCGCGATTACCACCCCACACACTCTGAGGACAACAACGGCACAACTCCACCACACTGGTTTCATTCCTTGTTTATCGGAGAACAGTTTTCAAGCCAGGATATAGGAATATGACACAACATTTGTTTAGTTTATATACAAGTATGTGTTAGAATATTGCAATGATTTGGCTAGGATCCTCTGCGATTCTCCAATGGTCCAAGTCAGGGGTCAGTGACCTTTTTGCCATCGTGGGCCGTATGAGTTTTAAGATAAAAATGTATTGGACAGCATACAAAAATTATCGTGAAAAAAATGTAAGCTTTATAGTTCTCATATAGTAATTAGTTATTAGCATATTTTATGAACACAATTTTTTTTGTTAAATCTTTCACGGGCCAAATAAAATCAGTCAACGTGCCGCAGGTTGCCAACCTTGACAGAAGGTTGCTGACCTCAACTCTCACAATCAACTATAATAGACTGCTGATGACGGGAAGGTCAGAGTTTTAATCCTAGTTGGATGTTTTTTTATAAATTCTTCCCCATTATACCTCCACGCAAATACGGGCACACTTAATCTAAAACTAAGTTTTTCTTATCCGAACACATTAACCTATTTAATAAATATGCGTGTTACCACTCAGGAGTGGGTAGTGAGTCGTGGTACTAATATTTATTTATTGATTTATACAGAATTGGCTATGCTCATGTCTGAGGGCACGAAGACACAATTTTAAAACATAATCTCACCATTTTTTTAAACATAATGTCACGGGCATTGAGGAATTTCACCATAAATGTTTCTCATTTACAAATTTCTGTTCAAATTCCATTCTCATGACAGAATATCCAAGAATTGATAAGATTATTATGTTTGATAAATTAGACTAAACCTATATACTGAATCAATATGTTATTTATTTTGGCTAGAAAGTACTTCTTTATTAAAAATCTAAAATACTACTTGCACGCACCTATAATAGTTATTATAATTATTAATTTAATTTTTTCTATAAATCTGCTATCCGCGCCAATTTTTCCGCCCTGTGTGTCTGATAAGGATCGCAGCTATCTGTTAGTTTGGCTCGAAGCTCCCCTCACTAGACTTGAGTGAAACCCTTCTTATCTTCAGTGGTGGTGTGGCTTGTGAGGTAGCCCACTGTTGCTCTGAAGGATGGTTATCAAGTAGACCACGCGTGTCGGCCCCTCTTCCCCTCATATCACAAGGGACACTGTGAGGGCTGGGGGGTATGTGCCCCCCTCGAGCACACCCTGTAGTGGTGGCACCTGTCCAGAAGAGATGGAAGGGGAGTGACGTCATAGCGTCATCCTGACAGACGCAAAGCTGTGCATACGTCACAAGTTTAAAGAGTAGCAAGACAGCTAACTGTATGTACCAATGTACCATTCCATCATGCTTCAACAACCTAATGGTAATGTTCCATATTTTCCCACTAGAGCACAGCCAAGGATACACCAGATCCTCAGCCTTAAGATAGTCTTGTTGCACTCCTTGAGTCAGGTTGAATCCATCAACACAGACAAGGATACACCAGATCCTCAGCCTTAAGGAAATCTTGTTGCACTCCTTGAGCCAGGTTGAATCCATCAACACAGACAAGGGTACACCAGATCCTCAGCCTTAAGGAAATCTTGTTGCACTCCTTGAGCCAGGTTGAATCCATCAACACAGACAAGGGTACACCAGATCCTCAGCCTTAAGGAAATCTTGTTGCACTCCTTGAGCCAGGTTGAATCCATCAACACAGACAAGGATACACCAGATCCTCAGCCTTAAGGAACTCTTGTTGCGTTCCTTGAGTCAGGTTGAGTCCTTCAACACTGTGGCTTACTATTGTCAATGATCAGTGATAAAAGTACTTCCTAATGTGCGTTGTTAAACGACTCACTTTTAACATGGTCATCTAAACTTGTACGTAAGTCTGTTCAGCGTAGGAACTGTTTTCTGAAAGGCCTTTTTCACTACCAGAAATTTATTATATAGTAGGATATTGGTAGGAAAAAAGACCTTTCAAAGAGTAATTCCTACCGTGAATGGAGTTATACATAGCCTTGACGAGAGCTATTAGGGTAGGGTTGCCAGATTTTCTAAACGGAACACATGTACTGTATGAAGATATAGGTTTATTAAAATCGCACAAATGATTTAAAATTTATTAAATTCTGTATTCAACCTTCAAAATTACATAGCCTAATAGAAAGTAATAGCCACACCCATTAGCTCACCACGTGAAGACTGATAGACTTCGACCCCACAGTGTTTCGAAAAAACAAAATATCTAAAGAAGTTTGGGCAGCGCTTTAACGATCCGGTAAACATAAGTTAATACATCTCTTAATTTTGTGCAACTTTTAAAAAGGGTTTGTCATTTAATACATAGGAACAAAATTAAGAACAAGTCTTATTTTCTTTGACTAAGGTCTGCAAAATTCCCTCCACTGTGTTTAGTTCCATTCGGTTTCTCTCTTTTGTACACTGATTGGTCATTAATGAAAATATTCGTCCCACATGTGCGTTGTGTACTGGGATACTGAGAATGTACTGACATTTAATCAGTAGTTCGGAGGGTATTGAGACTTTCTTTCATATGTCTTCATGTAATAGTGCCACTTTTGTTGGTTGGACATTTCATGCCACACTTTTTTGTTTTTCTCCAGCTTGTTTTCTACAAATACACGAATATTTGTCCACTGTGTGAAAAGTTCACTGTCATTAACTGTAACATTTTTTGTTTACATTTTGTAATCTTATTATTTTCACATACTTTAATTTAATTTTTCTAAAATACGAGACAATCGGGTGTTCCATCAACATCTTTCGGTACACTGGGACATTTCCTTAAAAACGGGACAATCGTGTATATACGGGACGTCTGGCAACCCTGTATTAGGGGAGACTACCTAAGATTGTCACAAATGGAAGGCAATGCATTTGTCAACTGGTTTGATCTTTCATTGAAATTCATCCTGGCCAAAGCATACACGAATTGGAAGTTTTCTAGCTCTCAGATGTGTTCATTCGTAATAAAATTGAGGTATGGTCTGGTTTGCCAGTGATGGGGAGGTCAGGCATCAAATATTGCCCGAGTGTGTGTCAACAAAACGTGTTTTTTTATGTTTCCCACTCTACCTCCACGCAAATGTGGTTACAATTTCTATAAATTTTACCTTACTATTTCCTATACCCTTTTAGTGCATTTAAATGGGTATAGATTAGAGAAGTCCACAGTAGAAAAAATGATAATGTTAAGACGTGATGCTAAGAATAAATATGTAATGAAGTGATAGCCTAAAGTCTCCTCGAATCTATACCATGCCAGAACTGTGAATATGAATTAAATTACAAAATTAATAACTAAATCAATAATAAATATTAATTAATACAATTTTTATTTAATAGTAAATACAATTGTATTAGTATGTAGACATTTTTACATTAAAACATGATGCTGATTTATTCTAAAACAAAATTTTATTGGATAAATTATTATCAAACTAAAAAATTTTTAATTTTTTCATTACTAAAATATTACTTACGACACATAATGAAAAATAACAACTATACATTGGTAATATTAGTGTAATGCAAATACAACCAAAATTGCAAAAAAAAACACTAATGAAATACCTATATAATTATTAGTATTGTTATTATTATTATTATTATTATTATTATTATTACTATTAGCACCGCGTCTTACTACCCGTTCGGATTGTACGCACTTACGATAATGTGTAATGGTAGGGTGATTGTGAGATGAAATGGAGGGACTACAATTTAACGTGGGATCCGAACCACGGTGGAGGCCTGGCATTCCTCACATTCACAAGCTGAGATTAATACTACACTTCTTGTAAGAGGTGAAGGAAGGATTTGGCAATTAGATAAATCTGTACTAGGACCGAGGATTGAACCCCGGACCCTAGCTCAGAAGCCCGACACCTTACCTCTAGACCGCCAGGTCACCAGATACCTATATTATTATATACTGAATAATTAGTGTCTACTTGTATCAAGTATTTGTATTTAATGTATTTATCTACACCAGTACGCTTAGAAGTTTATTTGGATTATGAAACTGACAAGGAGATCCCGGATAGTTCAATAGGTACAGAAGTTTGCGAGTAGAGCTGAATGACCAGGGTTCAAATCCCTGTTCTTTCGTAATTTTTCTATCCTTACACAATCGCTCCATCAGAATGTCATCTGAAAATACATATTGGTTTAGTTAAAATAGTTTTAAAAATGCTAAGGTGGAACTCATCATACGCATTGTTGGGTACGCAGACTGAACTTCAAGTTCTTATATTCTGATTTGCTGTTTACAGCAAGGTCCGCATTCGAATCCCGGGAGAATTTAATGAGTGTATTTTCCTAAACGGATTATCACTCTTCCTCCACACAAATAAGTACACCTTCTTTAAACTCTACCTTCACCATCTTTACACACCCTTTAAGTATACAAGTGTGTTTAGCCCGGACAGGTCCTAAGACATGGGGGTAAGGGGAGAGATATAGACCTGCGCATAGACTCCAAAATTGGAGTTTAGGCCAGGGAATATGTCTTTGTAACATTTTGAGTCACTTGAATATATAAGCTATAAACTATATCGACAATAAGTAATGAGTACATTAAAGTACACAAGGCATTTATAAAAATACGAAAGAAGTTATGACTGGAATTCAAACCCCAATTGCCCCGTCATCGGAAGTTCAGTCTCTTGCAAGAGTGACGCCTAACCTTTCATGCATCTACAAATTGAAGGTTCTGTTTTGTTAGGTTGGGAAATATTGACATAGGTCTGTCATTGACAGGATTAAAAACTAAAATCGCAAAAGAATGCTAAAATAATTGAAAATACTTCACAATCATTATTTAAAGGAGTGTTATCTGTGGATGAGAACAAAATACTACTCATATTTCATACAAAATACTTTATCCATAAACTTTTCATCTTGATATTCTTTATATCACCGTTCAGGTTACTAACCTTTTTGCTATTGAATAGCAAAATAAACAAAACAATTTTAATGATGATAATATAATTGTTTTTTAAATATGATTAGGTAATGTTTATTACTTTCTAATACTTACTTAGTCTATACTATTAGGAACTTGAGAGTCCATTGCCACACTTACTAAAGTACGCCACCTATTCTTATCTTTTGCTAATCCTATCCAGTCCACCTCATTATTCATGAGGAGGACATATAAAGATGTATACTTGTTTTGGGGGAGAAATTCCGCTAATAGTTTACTGATGATTTTTTTAAAAATATTAATATTTTAAAAGATGGCTTTAGTAATTTGGTTCAAATTGGGAAATTGTTAAGCTTTTTGCATTATAAATAGTACACATATATATATATATATATATTTTTATATAAAGAAAATATTTTGTAATAGTAGTTAACTAATTACTGAGTTTTGTAATGTTAGATTTTTTTGAAAATGGCTATAATGATTAGATTCAAAACTGAAAAACAGGGAATATTTTGAATTATCAATATTAATGTATCTTTATTTAACTAAAATAAATTAATTTAAGTGTTGTTTAACTACGATGAATAATAAATAATTTTAATTTTTTTGAAATTGATCTTGAAGATTGAATTCAAATTATTAGTTTATCATGATAACACGATAACAAATAATTTTAAGGTAATTTACAAATCATTTATTTTTGAGAATTTAAAATTTTGTTAAATAGCCATATTTGAACAATTTGGTTTAAAATTTATTAATAAAGAGTGTTTATTGTGAGTAACAAGATGATTTGTTTGTTTTTATGAGGAAAAATTACCTAAGGATAGATAGTTTACTCAAAACCTATTTTTGAACATTTTGAAAATTATCTTTGAAGCTATAATACTTACACAATATGAGAAGTTTGTGCGACTGTGTCGTACCATTTATTTACTATACTATCTATTCTATTTATTTTAATTCCATTGTTATGTTTATTTTAATTTAATTGCTTATCTGTAGCTAAAAAGTCAATAGATGTTGCTATTTGTGAAATGTTCGAGTGACATATTTAATTTCATGTCAGCCACTTCGGTGGCCGCATGGTCTAACGTGCTACTCTCGCAGCAGACTAGGCTGACGATGACGGGGAGATCGAGGTTAGTATCTCGGTCGAGTGTACTGATGGGTTTTACAAAATGATTTACCACCCTCCCTCCTCGCAAATTCAGGTACACTTCCTATAAATATAACCTTTCTAAACCCTAAAATCCTGAGCATAATTAGTACATAAGCGTATAACCCGAATGGGTAGTAAGACAGAGTGCTAAAATAAATAATTTCATATCGAACTATTTATTTTGACCATTCATGTTTTTTTACACAATATATAGTGTATATGTTGTATGTGTGTACGTAGAGCACTATTTCACAAAAAAATATTATTTTTTTGTTCCTTTAAATATATATTTCTGTCCATGTAATGTGTATTCCAAATAGTTTTTCATATTAGTAAGTAAATTTTCTTAGGGCTGATATTATGATCTATACTTTTTATTTCTGAGTGCTGCTTATAACATTATATAATGTAAAATATTTTTATTTAAAGATAGGGGTTTATGTATACTTTATGATCACCTCTAAAACCGTCTTCACAACTCGAGCTTCATTAGTTTAATTTGTAAAACCTTTTGTATAGTTTCCTATTATTGTGCCTCAAAAGTTTTACAAGTCAAATGGAAAAAGATATTTATGTAAGATCCACTTTTTTAAAGTTTGGGACCACATAGAACGTTAGAGCCATCATAATCTTGAGGCTAAAAATGTCAATGATCACCATAGTTTATTTAGCCTATGCGAAAGTAAAAAGGCTAATATTTTTAAACGATATTATTATATATAATGTTAAGTACAGTAAATATAAATAGTTTAAAAAACAAAAATATGTCTGTATTCAATTATATAGATTTACTATTATTAACTAATGTTTATCCATATTTTCGGATTCGGATTATACGCTAATTTGTTTTTGAATACAAGCATTTACTCAATGTGAACAGTTAGTAAGACGAGGTACTTAGAAAATATAAAAACATTTTCAATTAATGAGTTAAAAAATTAATATTTAATCATGTGCCCACCACGCGCAACGAATACATTTTAAAAATCGGTTTGAATCAATAAATATTTTCCTGCTCCTACTGTCAACTTTAGGCCTTAACCTAAACTACATTACCTACTACCTTTCAAAAGGGGTGGGGGTTGAACTAAGCAAAGAAACAATAAGTGCACTGGTCTCACAACCCAGCTCTCATGCGCGCGCGTGCGTACACACACACACGCACACACATACACAATCTCAGCTCATGAACGTTTAAAAATTACAAGAAGTTTGTGTATTTCTATTTGACTATTCTAGCGCCTTAAATATCGATGCTTAAATTGTACGCCTACCACTCTCAGGCGTACACATTGATTCCTATTTATGATTTAAAATAGTGGGAACATAATTTTAAAGCTTCACAATATTGAAATAAATGGTTTGTTTCGTTACTTCTAAATTGATCGTGGCAACGCTGTAAATGGAAGACCCTTGTAAATTGCTAAACGGTACAAGTAGTTCCCGGTATTCCTACACTACGGTTACCAAACTATTTCAAATTTTAATTTTATAAATAATTTTTAAAGCTTAGTATTAAACGAATAAATTATAAATAAATAGCTAAAACAAGGAGAAAAATACTATCTAGCCTTGTGAGTTCTTCTTTTTCCAACATTAATACTTACATCCATATTAATATTGTTAAAGTAGTTATTCATTTAAAAAAATATGAAAAATGTTAGAATACTAAATAAAAATTCTAATCCAAGAAAATTGAAGTAAAAATAGTTATGCCTTATGTAGTAAAATTCAATTATGAATATTTAACTTAACGAAGTCGTTATAAGCAAAATAGGGCGAGGCTGAAAATGTAATAGTTTTCCTTGTATAGTTTCATTTGTATGATTAGTAAAAGTTGTACAGAGTTTTCTTTCTAGATAATATAAATCCCTTTTCATCGGTGAAAACCTATTTCAAATTCATTGAACAGTTTTGTCACAATCTTTTATTTTATAATACCATGTGTTTATGGGTGAATGAGGCTTAGTTTATATTCATGCATAGCTCATAACTAATAGTGAATAGCGCATAGTGTATAGTGCACAATTCATAAGAAAATTACTAAGGTTTATAATGCAACGTAGTGAATAAGACATTCATAACGATTGTCATTTGTTTGAGAGGTGATCTCCTTGCGCGCGTGGTATTTTAAGGATACTACCTTTATGGATATGTCAATCATTAGTCTTCAAAATAATTTACATACTTACAAATATAATATCCTTGTTCCCTTTAACACGCCAATTTTACTAGCTGTATTATAATCTGAGAGATAAATATTGGTACTGTTTACTAAATAGTATTAATCTGAATTTATATATTTAGCATTTAATGGCAGACCATCTAGAATTGCATTTCTGGCTTTTTATCATCACGGGTAAATGAATTTTATAGAACTCATCCTTCTATATTTAATAGTATGTTTGAATTATTTATCTTCATTTGAGGACAATCTGGTTTAGTGGTTGAATGAAATGAGGCTAAAGTACAAGGGCATTGCACGAAATGTATTTTTTGGAGGGGGGTTATGTGGGTTTAGACAATGAATTTTCCAACTCCTGGTGTTTTAAACCATAAAAATTCCCAAGTGACCAAGGCAAGTACAAAAACTACATTAATAGAAGGTGCGGGGTTCCTCCCCCAAGCAAAAGACACAAAACCATCTTCTGTAAATTCAACCATATATTTATTGTCACTTTCATTTTCACTCATTTTCAAATTAAAATCACAATATAAAACTATTTAACGATAATTAAAGCCCAATATGGCGACCAACTTCTAACTTATAAAATAATATTTGAAAAATATCGAATTATGTTTTCCATAAATCCTATTGGCTAGATTTTTCTCGCGAGAATATCGTTTCCCAACTCGTGCATAACGTATAAGAAAGGTTAAAGTTAAATCAACTTTATGCACTGTGATCTATTTCACTATTCACTATAAATCGATTATAGACGCCATCATTTAAAATAATGTATTTCAACTTCTTGCGCACTATACACTTTACACTATTAGTTATGAATTATGCATGAATATAAACCAAGCCTGAGTGTTGACCAGCCCCTTAGCCTGGAAGCTGTGGGTCTGGTGTATACCTTGTCTGTGGCCTAAAGGGAGGAATTTGATACCCAGCGAATGCACTGCTGTTGGTTTTAATTGAAAGTGGTTTCTTCTCTGACCTCCAGAAAAAAGCTGTTGGCGGTGTGGGGGGGCTCCTGTCATTTATTTTATTTACAAGGATTGTTTGCCTCTATAGCTCAGGGATATATTTGGACAGTTTTTTTTATAAAATATAAAATTGTGAATACAAGTGGATGAAATCTTAAGGTAAGGTGGTGGGCGTATTGAAATTTATCTATTGAAAAAATAAATTATTTTTAAATGTGCAAATTTTTCTAAAAGAAATACCAGAAAACATATTTTGTTATTTTTAAAAAGTATATTTATATTCAATAAAATCATTCAAAGAGACAAACGATGCAAAAAAAAAGTTCCCTAACACCCTGTCCAAGAACAACCGCATGTTGTAAAAACCAGCGAATAGTATTTTGGGGAGATGCTCAAAATCATTAGTCGAACTTCTCCCCTCCCCTTTTTATTTCCCATCTTTAGTTCTTTAAAAAAATTCCCCGGTATCTTCACTAAAAATAGTTCCTAAGACATCCCATCACCTCACCACCGAGCTATAAAAAACCGCCATCCGGCCAAAAAATGCACACATTTTGTTAAGGAAAGCGGCTGTTTGTCAGCACATATCATTCCCAGACACCCCCTCGAGGGTCTGGGTGGATAGTTTAAGGGGTGAGGGGACGGGATCCGGTCCCGACAGGAAATGAGGGCGGAAAATCTCTCTGAATCACTAAAACAAAAGACATCAATTCCACTGGCAGCTTGACCAAGATGTTCAAGATTTCCCCCTTCAAATTTGGTACATCACGATAACATTATTAGAAAATAAGATAGGATATATCACGGAAATTATTTTATTCAACAACTTAGCTCAGTCAGTAGTGTGTTGGTTCGATTCCCGGCATGGTTGAAATTTTTATTTGGTAGAATTGTTATTTTCAATTTCATAACTTCAATTAACAACTTTGTACATGAATCTGTGGCTGGTTGAGACAAATGAATTGTTTCCATTCAAAATGGTCTAAATTCTGACATTCCTCAAAAGAACAACATTAATTTAAAAAAATTTGGAATTGTATCCACTCGGAATAGTCTCCATTCCATCTAGAGTTAATTTAATTTGAAGGTTTTGTCTCGATAATCAATTGATCCAGAAAGTGTAATAGTAATAAATACTAGGCTCGTGTTTGTTTTTAATTACCATGCACTCATGGCTAGCTGTGACCTATGAGACCTGGACAACAAGTTCCTGATGCTCATTCACGTTCAGTCGTCCTGAATTCCGTGGACTAAAGGTGCGGGTTGTTGACGGCCACACATTCAGTTCGAGTCGACAGTGTTGGCCTTTCAATGTGATAGGACAGGCTCAAGACTGCAGTCTGCAGGAATATTCATCTTATAAACACAACCATTAACAACAGTCGTATTAGTAGACCTCGATGATCTTGGGATAATGTGCTCACCTCAGGACCAGATGTTCGTGGGTTCAAACTCAGTCGGGGTTGACAGATTTTCCTCGAACGATAAAAATACGTAGCAAAACTTCCTTCGAAGGGGAGGTAAAACCGTGTTTTTTTTTTTGGTTGATTGTGGCATTGAAAATAACCTCGGAAGGTATGTGAGAATACATTTACCAGCAAAATTGGTAGGCCCTTTCTCTCTCGCTAATAGAAATTCTCGTGTGCTGATATAATCAGTCGGTTCGGAAAGTACACGTTAAATACTTCAAATAAAGAAAAATATTTTTTTAAATGGTTTTCCACTCTCTCCCCACTTAAATGCGGGTACGCTTACTATAAATTCAAGCTTCCTCATAACAAATGCCTTAATCTAATTAGTATACATGCATATAGCCCTAATGGCGGATAACCCCAACGGGTAGTAAGACGTGGTGCTAAAAAAATAAATACATATAACCCTAAATGTATCTCAAGGTCGATGTGTGGTATTTTTCCCGCGTGAACAATAATCTCGTCGCTAGATATATCTTACAAGCGACTGTTCTAGACCAGTGGCGCGAGAATTTTACCACGCGATATTTTTATTCCCTGTGTGAACGCTAATATTTGAACCAATGTACCCCAGCGGATGAAATTCGTGCGACAAAATAGCTCTCGTGTGAATGGGTAGTGCAATGCGGTGATAAAAACAAATTAAAAAAACAATGGTTCCACATATTATATCTGTGTCCTGTTTCTAGTAGTATGTGTGAATTAATTTTGAACAATATTGTTAACTTGTGTGCATGAAGTAAAAAAAAGATAATAAAGAGCCGTCATAGGACAGTTTTAAATAAAATGTATTTATTTACAGATTACAATATTAAAAAAATCTTAATATGAAAGTGAAAATGAATTATTACTTTTGTATTTAAATTTAAAAATAAATAATTAATAATATTTATTCACTCTTTTAGGGATACGGTAATCGCTTCAGTACCATTTATATTTTTATCATTTCTAGGAATCAGGGACGTACACTTCGAAAGGCGTCTATGTAATGTGTGATGTAATAATGCACGGGAAATTGATGGTAACTTCCGTTATTGGCTCATGTAATTGAGTGATAGAACACTGAAAAAATACAGCTTTAAAGAAACATCATTGTAGGTCAGAGTAAATAATGACACAGAGGTTGTTAGTTCATTAAACATTTGGAAAGAGGCTGAGTCCAACCGACATTTCAAGTAGCCATTCCGTTTGCGCCGATAAATCAGGAGTAATTTAGTATTTTAGAAGGAAAGATCTATGGTTACAATAGTGTGAACTCAGTCGACTGTAAGAGCGAGCAAGAAGCAATAGTGTGAACTCAGTCGACTGTAAGAGCGAGCAAGAAAAAAGCAAATATCCTGTATAGTTTTTAAACAATTTAACGCACCCGGGAATACGGCCACAAAAGTTAAACATAAAAATAGGCAGTATAATAAAATAATGTTCCTTGGGTACTTGATTACTAAACAGGGCTTATGTATTAGACCTGCCTAGCAATGACAAAATTAGATAAAACGCTATAATCCACGCAACAATTATAACAGGTTTACCTCAAGGTTATATCTATTTCTTGCCAACAATCGATTTGGTACCTTTAGGCCCTGACATCCCCTTTGTTTCGAGATGGGGACAGTTCCAAGCTAAACTGGTGTTCTCAATTACCAATAATTATCTACAAGGTCAAACCTTGGATAGGGTGGTATCTATCTGTTCAAACCCGTTTTCAGCCATGGCCTATATTACTGTACGTGGCCTTTTCATATACAATTTTATAATTCATTTTGTAAAAATATAATTAATATAGTTCGCCCTCACTTTATACACTAATTATTGAAGGTTAGGTTTTGCTAGGTTGGTTAGAAAGACCTAAAAACAAGTTAGCAACAAAGCCAGAAATTAAATTTGGCTGGTTGATAGCCATAACTATTCATTTTTAACTGTGGCCACTAACCAAATGTTCCACTTTATTGCAAGCTTAGGACTTGAGGTCGTAACTGCAGATCTACCAACACACTCATAGTTTTGTAACTGATCCTAGGAACTGCAGGAAAACACCTGCAGTTGGTCTGTGTGTGAATATCTCAAATCTAATTGAAGGCAGAATATGGTATTCTGGGCCTGCAGACAAACACCTGCAGGTTATTTGGTCGTGAATGATTACCAACGACTCTCTTCACGCAATTTTGTGTGTCAAAGATTTTTTTTTAGCGCGGCGTCTTACTACCCGTTCGGGTTGTATGCGTATTCACTAGCTACGCTAATGTGTTAGGTATGAGTAAAGTTGCATTTAGAGGAAGTGTACCCCCGTTTGCGAGGAGGGAGACCTCCCCGTCATAGGCAGTCTAGTCTACTGTAGTGACGCCTTATATTTATTTATTTTCACTTATTTGAGGTGTGAACTTTCTAAACTGACTGATTATATCACGAATTATAAACTAACTTATATTTAGAACAGACATAAAATCCAGCCCGTGGCCGTTAATTCATCATCGTGAAAGGGGAAAACTTACATTTAACCACTGATAAATTTTTCGTCTATGTCAAGAATCGAATCCAGGACAATTTTTTCAGTAAACATACACGCTACCGACTGAGATAAGGTGATGCTTTAGATCAGTGGTTCCCAAACTTTTTGAATCGCGGAGCACTTTTCAAGAGAAAACTTGGTCACGGAGCACTATAGTTGCCTTGATGCTAAAGGCATGCGCATTCATTTTTTGCTATATTTAACTAAATGCAATTTTTTAAAGTTGTTAGTCGATATTTTATCGTATATTAAAAGAACGAATTATTTTTAGATTTCTAAATAGCTTAAATTATGATCTAAATTTAATTTTTCCTATTGAAAACCATTGAAAATTGTAACTTTAAATATTGTTTTCTCAAAACAACAATTTGTCTTTGGTAAAAGGGCGATGATATTTTCACATAGACATAGATAGATACTAAACTGAATTACAGTAGTATTCACGATGGAAACGAATTTTTAAGCATTTGGGCATGTTAAACATCAAGTTTTATTTCACTATAAATGTTATTTTATGCTTTAATTTCAGAGAAATAAGGAACTTAACTACATAAACGCAAAACAACAATCAAAAACATAAATGAACCTAAAGCAACACACTTGATAACGAATTCAAAGCAGGTATTGTAAATCCACACAGATAGTGTTAAAACCATTCTCATGGCTGCAAAAAAAAACAAAAAAAACAAAAAAAAAACACGATATCCCGCGAACTTTAATTCCAGTGAGAGGGATGGGACTTCTGCAACCGAATATCTGGCTTTGCATTGAACCGGGATCTTTTATTTTAGTAGCCATATAGGCAGAGAATCCTGATCCACATAAGTAAGTTATTGCAAAGAGAAGAAGGATTGTTTTGGCTGTATCTGACAAAACTTCAAATTCGTCTCCTAGCTGACATCTACATTCTGATGGTGACTTGTTATTTGAAAAATTCTCTTTTACCGCAAAATCTGATTTCAAATCATTCAAGCACTCATACTGCTCCGATACCAGGTTGGCTTTTCCAACACTCAAATAAATAACATTGCACTTTTACTTGATTTGTTTCGACTCTCGACTGTATACTGACTGAACTTCAACTAACTGAAGGTGCGAAGAAACAAGAGTTTTTAATATGCGATAGAAACTTCCCAGAAAATTCTGGAAAGGTGTCGAAGCTAACAATCGTATCTGAAAGCGCGGCGAAGTTCTCAGAGAGAACGGAGTGAACTGGCACCCTCTAGTCTCTCTGTCTGATTTCGCCGTGTGCAGACTGTAAATAATTTCTACCCAATACTTTCCTACAACACAGTTCATGGACGCACAAATTCACAGTTTTGATATCGTGTCACATTTTATTTAGTTTTATTTCCAATCTATTCGCGGATCACTTGGAGATGTTTTGCGGAGCACAGTTTGGGAACCGCTGCTTTAGATCATGCGGCCACCGAATCGGGTATCAGAATATTTATTTAAATTTAATATAAATTAAATAATATTTTAATATTTTTTGTGGCAGAATGATTTGAATTTATTATTTATAAAAAAAATATTAGTATATTATATACCAGCTTATTGTTATATTGTGTCGAGTAAATGGATACAAAATATTCACTGGCTAATTCTGTAACGTCCATGTTTGTTCTACCACTTATTACTACTCATGTGGGTTATCTGACATTTTCATTTCACTAGTAGGGTAGGGTGGAGGAAATAATTTATAAATTAGGTAAGAACTGCTTATAAAATAAAAACATCTATTTCCACAGTAAACATTGATGACATTTTATTATATTATCAGTGTTATTTTATGGATGTTGATACTTTTTATAGCTCTGAGTTATACTACCAGTTCGGTTTATATGCATGATATTGATAATATCCATCAAATAGGTCCGCTGCGGATCATATTATTGGACGTATGAATTATTGGGAGTAGTTTTAGTAGCCTTTTTAGATGCCAGGTAAACCTTTCTTGAGAAGATTGGACTAAGTTATTCCTAGCGTCACGCTCGTGTTAAGCTAGACTGCTGATGACAGGAAGAGTAGGGCTCAAATCTCGGTCGGATGTACTGAAGGTTTCTCACTCTCCCTCCATGCAAATATGAGTACACTTCCACTAAATTTAACCTTCCTCATCCCTAGCTCACTAGCATGATTATTACCTATGCATATAATCTGAACAGGTAGTAAGACGAGGTGCTAAAATAGTTATTTCTATCAAAACTTTTCTATAAAATTTAGAGGAAATGTATCCGCATTTTCATGGGAGGAATGTGAGGAACCATTCAAAAAACACCCTTAGGACGTCTATTCATGTAAGTAAAATATTGTTTTTGAAATAACTCTTATTGTTATGAGTTCTGTCTTACAACAGGTCCATTCCTTTTGTCGGTGAACTTAGTCCACCAGTGCGCCCTGCCCTCTGACTCCTCCTTCAGCTCCCAGAATTTTCTTCTTTCTTTCCAGTCATCCAATATTTGACTCCTCTTTCTTCCTAAGCTCCGCTTTCCCTCAACTTTTTCTTCTATAACGTCGTGTAGAAGAGAGTTCCGCCTAAGGGACTCTTATGAATATGATTGAATATAGAAATTGTGTGCAGTGTCCGACCGAATATAAATAATATTTCTGACTGATGATGTGTTGAACGTGTGGAGTTAACTCCGTGTCGTTGTGTGAGGGTGGGAAGTTGCGGTACCACGTGCGTCACGTGTGTTGTGGTCGCGTGGCCGACACGTGGCACCGCCACATCCTTCCGGGCCTACTCTACCCTCCGGCGGGGGAGAGGATTGTGCCAAAAAATGTGTTTAAAAAATGTGTGGGACCCACCCTTGTCTGTTTGTTGGCTTAGGACAGGCAGGGCCGAGGTAGACGAATGTCTCTATCATTGCGACGAGCTACTAGAAGAAATACGGGCCGCAGTTCTCCAAACTTTGGAGAGAAGATAATAATTTTTTTTAAACACACATCAAAAGTGTTGACATATTTTGTCCACACGATAATGAATTACTCAAGTGCTATCACCGTTTAATCGCTAACTCTGGAGGGGCGATATAAATACTGTTTGTTTATTTCTGCCATGTAGCGTTTGAAACATATTTTTATTAAATGTTGATTGTAGTTCAATATCAAGTTAATGGGATTATTCATGGTTATAAGAGGAGGGCTTATGGAGTTCACCCCCTCACCCCCATCCCCCAAAATTTCCGAAGTTTTCAACATAAATCTTAAAGATGGCCTTATATTAAACTTTAAATAACTTATGGAACAAGTCACGATTCAAAAGTTTGAGTGAAAGACCAATCCAAATATTTTCTAGAAGCATATATTTTCAAAAAAAATTCCAGGCTAAATGTCTAAAATTCAGTCTAAATGTCTTCTATAGACGTTCAATTTTTTTTAAAGTACCAGAGGCAGCCATTCTAATTAGCTTTTATATTCATACAATTCTTTTTTAAATCCAAATGAGGATAACTTAAATTAGCTTCTAAGATTATTCATTCTTCAAAAATTTGTCGGTGAGATATCACTTTCAATAGCTTATAGAGGCATTTATTTGGGGGGGCGGGGGGTAATCAGGTGAGGAACACTACAAATATCTATTATGGCATACACATTTCAAAATAATTTCTGGGCTAGTACCAAATAGCTTATAGGGAATCTAATTATTTATAAAACTTAAGGACTACTTGAAAACAAAAATCGGGGGGGAGGGGGAGGGTAGCATTTTTCTAAGTAGATTTTAAAGAATTTCTAAAATATTTCCAAACGAAAACCACTACAAACAGCTTCTAGGAACATCCTATTTTCTAACATTAACTGAAAGGGAGAGTGGTAAAAATTCCCTAAAAACTTTTTTGCTACCTGTTCCCACCTTACACAAATAAAGTTCCATCAATACTGTATAAAATAAAAATATTCTTATTTCTTAGGGTTTAGTAAAAGTCTTAATAACATTCCAATGATAGTGCTGGCCAACACAGACCTTAAGACGCTAAACTAGTCGAGCTTATAACATAACTGGGCAAAGCTATTCATTTGAAGGGGAACAAAGAGGGGAAGAGGAAAATACTAATGCAATTAAAATTTGAGTTGTCAACCCCCTATTAAATTACATCATTTTATCAGAAAAAAACTGGTCTACGTTCCTATACCATTTATCTTTTATTTCCCTGGCATTTACATGTTAATGATAAATCTAAATATGTGAATTTTTGGACTTTTCATAGTGGAAAATTTCAACTCTAAAATATTTTCACAAGTCTATATGTGTATAGATAGGGTCATAGAACTTATGATTTTAACCCCCCCTCCTCATACCCCAAACTAAACTATCCCTACGCTTATGACCTATTATTAAACATATATTCGGCCGTGGTGAAAGCTTGTAATTAGATTGATTTTATCCCTTGATGTGAAAAACTTTGTACTACCCTGGTCTAAGGAGTCACCCTCGAAAAATGATAAATTCCTGATGATGGGGAGATCATGTTTCGAATATAGGTCGGGTGTACTGAGGTTTTTTACTAAATATTTTTCCACTATCCCTCGACGCAAATGCGGGCACACATCCTCTAAATTCAACCTTTCTAATCCCTAAAACATAATAGTAATTAGTATATATATATATGGGTATAACCCAAACGGTTAGTAAGAAGTGGTGCTAGATAATAAAATAAAACTACGGTCACATTAAAAGTGTATTTGGTAGTCTACAGTCTCCGGTGGCCATTCCTATGCCAGAAATATTCAAACTTCCATTAATATGACAATATTCTTCATTTAAAAAACAACTTTGTAAACTTTTTGAAAGGTTCTTACCTCAGCTATGGACACTGCAGTAGAAAGACAAAGACTGGAAATAAAATTGAAATATATTATTTAAAGTATTAAAATATATTTTGACACATAAATCCTCTTTGACGACATCCCCATTTGATAGTGTCTGGAGCCAAGCCATTAGGCAGGCGGTCTGAACGTCAAGTTCATTTAGCCCGGTTTTCCGATGATGATGATGATGATGATGAGGCTTGAGATCGAATCCCGGCTAGGTGTACTGAGAATGTGTTTTTCTAAATGGTTTTTCATTCTCTCACCAATATTATTATTATTATTATTATTATTATTATTAGTAGTAGTAGTAGTAGTAGTAGTAGTAGTGGTAGTAGTAGTAGTAGTAGCAGCACCGCGTCTTACTACCCGTTCGGGTTATACGCACTTACGCTAATGTGTAATGGTAGGGTGATTGTGAGATGAAATGGAGGACCTACAGTTTAACGTGGGATCCGAACCACGGTGGAGGCCTGGCATTCCTCACATTCTCAAGTTGTGATTAATACACGTCTTGTCAGAGGTGAAGGAAGGGTTCAGCAATCAGATAAATCTAAGCTGGGACCAGGGATTGAACCCCGGACCGCAGCACAGAAGTCAGACACCTTACCCTTAGACCACCAGGTCACTCTTTCTCTCTCTCCACACAAATGCTGGCACATTTCCTCAAAATTATACCTTCCTCATCTCCACCACATTAGCGTGATTGAAATGTTGAATAGTCTTGACGTGTGATAAGATTTGGTTGAAAATAAATGATGATTGGAGTTTCATGATATGTTTGTTTCAGGTTAAAACATGATGTGAAGAGTTTCTTCCACTACGTCATCAAAACCGAGCATGGATGCGCCCTGTAAAGTAAGTGTGCGATCATCTAAGAATAGTCTTAGTTTTATTTGTTTGTTGACATCATCTCAAGTTTATAAGATAGGCAGGATTTTTTATTTATTTTTGTGAGTTCATGTGACCTAATTGAGACACTAATGACTTTTAGTCTCATTGCGATTCAAAAGGGGAGGAAATAGGGGTATTTTTCTCCATATTCCAATGAACGCCATCCTCCCGATCACCCTACATGTTACTTAAAAGCGGTTCGCATGGCAAATATAATAATATTGAAGCTCAGTAATCGAAGAAAACTTTTATCATTATTGTATGCACATTTGATAAATTATGTACGTAAAAATAAACAAAGCACAGAAACAATTTAAACTATTTTGTTTTAAAAGGAAGTCTCCAAAATGTTATTACTTTGCTGACCACGAGACGAATCTTGAATATCTCAGTGGCATATTAAGCCAAGGGTTCTGTGATCGATTTCCACGCCCATGTGTCATTTCTTAAATAATTTAAATAAATTGAACTGTCCATACGGACATTCCCCTAATTACAATGATGTAAATATTGTGTGTTAACATTCATTGTAAGACAATTCTTTGATACGCGCTCTCGTGATAAAGAACTGATCAACTGTTCTACATATTGTGGTTTTCGAAATAAGACGACTGCAGAATATAGGCCTACTAATGAGTGTCAATAGATGTGCGCTATGTTTATTCAAATGTACTAGCTGGCCTGTTGACGTTTTGCAATTATAGCTTTCAAATTTAGCATCTTCAATTATAAAAATTCAAAATACCTTAGGTATAATATATATTCCTTAGCTAAATTTAATCCCAAATTAAAATCCAGCCTTTGAATATTTTTAAATTTTACTAGCGCATCTATGGTAAGTAATCTTTAATTTTTCTAAATATTTAAATCGCTTGCGTAAGAACTCCTGGAATCACTGTTGAAAGGATTAACTGCACTTTTTAAATATTTAAATAAAAATTCCCCCCTTTAATTATGTTAGAAATGAAAACTTTTCAGACATATCTTCTGCGTATCAATTAATATCTTCAATTAAAAAGTTTCCAATGTTGATTTAAAAATAATATTTATTTTTTATTTTTTTTTCAAAAATTTCTTCTAGTAGAATCCAACTCCACCAAGAAGAGTATCAAGACATTATGTCTGATTTCCCGCGAAATTCATCAATTCAACTGTAACGTTACACATTTTCTGAAACTTTCAAACTGTTTATTCGAGTGGTTCTAGATTAAACAATCATTAACTTATTCCCTCACCCGTCAGAGCCATGAAATGCTGGCATCTGGATCGAGACTTATAATCAGAAGCCATTATTTTACCTTTGAGTGAAGGATGTTATCTCTTACCAGTCGTTATTATTGTCGCCGCCTCTGCTGACAGTCACCTGGTGGCAGGGGCCGGTATCACCTAGATGTCGGTTAGAACCACCTCGCCCCTTCTCTAGTTATCTGTGGAACATTCTGGACAGCGAGGACTGATTGGGACGGTGGCAGAGTCATCTGGCCGACCCTCCATTGTTTCGCTGGGGTGAAGAAACAAGAATATACGTTATCAGGGATAGATTGACGAGATGTCAGTTCAAAGGACGATTGGATCACGTTATTCGGTGACGCTTCAGAAGATATAGACATTGAAAACGTTAACAACTTATTTCGAGAGGATAAGGATTCAATGTGCAGTTTCAAACACACGAGGTGTTCACAAAGGACCGTGAAAATAGTCCAGTCTCGGGAGTCAACATCATACCTCCCAAAATAGGAGATAACAAGCAGTTCAGGTCAACTGGAAGATTGGCGGACGTCCTAATCTCTACTATATAATATAGGTCCTAAATTAAATGTATTTCTTAAGGATTTAAAGTATTTTAAATTTCTTGATTAATTATACAAAATAGTAGGCCTACTATGTTAACCAATAATAAAGCACTTAACCTAAATACCTTTTTTTTTTAAGAATCCTTTACCTCATGTATCGCGGCATATCTTTGAATGAAGACTATATCCTCAGACTATGCAGAGCTATTAAATATCTACCCTCAGCTTGGTAGTCAAATAGGCTGCCGATGTATATCTAGGTCTTGTCTATCAATTATAGGTCACTCTGTCCTTGTGCCACCGTAGAATATATTTAGGTTGTTTGTCTCATTGAAGTTCTATCAGTAGTTGCCACGGTATGTTAGCATGCGTGGAATTACCTAAACATGTACACCTATATCACGTAGGTAGACGTGTACAGTCCAATTTTTAAAGGAAGAACCTTATCTGACGGCGAGAAAAGCTACTATATTCTACTTTGATGTACGCATACGTCACATCTGACATCTGCAACTGTCACATCTGATAAATATTATCAATACCTATAATAACCACAGATAAAAAGTTAGCAATGTTGGCCACAAAAGTATGTTTTTATTTTCTAAAAGTTCCTTCCTATAAAAATTCCTTTATGGACAAAATGTGTGGAGAAACTTAAATAAATCTGTATCAGTTTTTTTTCCGCCACGTATTAATACCTATCCGGGCTTTCCGCATGTTTACACTCATAGGATAGGGATGAGTAATATAGAATATAGAGGAGCTCTACTCACATTTTCATGAAGAGGAAAACCATTTAGAAAAAACTCACTATACCTGACGGGATTAGAACCTCAACCTTCCCATCAGCATCAAACCAAACCAAATGAGACTGACGCCTTAGTCCACGTTGCCAGAGTTGTGGTAGTCTAATATTAATCCTGGCCTGTCAATAGAAACACAAAATGAATGTGTAACATTAAAGGTGATGGACTATGAACCATTGTACTGGAGATTATTTTGTTCACGAGCGTCAGCTCTGATATCTCAGGGCAGATGATGTTATCTTGTCATCATCTGGAGAGGCCAACATCGGTAGTTGTTGGTCGTCAAGAGGACCTCTGTTGTCACAACAATCGCCCTCAAGTGCTAACGGACCATCAATGACCTCTCACCTGGACCACTCCAATAGTTACAACCAGCTGGAACTAACAATAGTGACCTCTTGAAACATTACCTCTAGAGCCAGTACTGATTATAAGCAAATTATACTTTCCAACAGTACTAGGGAAGTCAATATTTAGGAATTTAAAGGGAGTATGGGGCACCAAACTTTGTAAAATATGTCCCAGTGCAACTGGCAAGAATCTAACCTCGCCCCTCCTTAGTAATAGCCGCATGCATAACCAACAGCTTCATTTCTGATTCAACAAATAAGGTTTGGTCCTCGGTAAATTGAGTTTAGGACTGTATTATTACAGTTTACCAAATAAAAACCCCTTTTTGTACAGGATGGATAAAATATCTCCTAAATAGATGCGTTTAATTTAATTTTATACCTAACTTTCTATCAACAGTTCTTGAACATCTTTCATAGACATCGCGGAATTTGAACCACACTTTTTCTTTTTCGTTAAAATTTTTATCATCAAATATACTAACGGTTTTATTTATTTCAGGCAAGAAAGTGTTATATTTTAAAAACTGAATAAATACTGACGTTTAACGCACGTTTCCTCGCACACCATCTTAACACGATTCATGAGGAACGATTCTTTCTAAAGAAACCTACACATTTTCAGCTAAGGTTGAATTCCCGGACATTATGCATGATTATTTCTCGTACAAAAAGGCAGGGTTCAAATCTGGACCACAGCAGTGACAGCCTTACAAGTGACTTGAATGACGGGGACGGGTAGGTCAAGGTTCGAATATTGACTGAGTACGGTGTGGGGTAGTTCCCCACATGTGTTTTATCACTGTGGTTTTCCCATTCCCTCCTCCACGCTAATGTGTGTCCATTGTCTCTAAAACAGTCCTCCTCATTCTTAACCGTTAGATTAAGCCATATATTAACCATGATGTTAAACGTGTCAATCAAAATAATAGAGCAACCACATGTCACCGTTTTAAAGTCTATTCCCCTAGAAAACAGATAGACCTTAGTAAACAGAGAGCCCTTATACAGCACACACAGCCCTTAGACAACATAGACACCCCTTTGAAAACATAGACAGCCCTTAAACAACATATATAGCCCTTAGACCACATATACCACCATTAAATAACACATATAGCTCTTAGACAACATAGACAGCACTTAGACCATAGAAGCTCTTAGACCACATATACAGCCCTTAGATAGGAAAGTAAGGCCCTTTGGCAATACAGAATGCCCCTAGCAACATATGCAGTGCTAAGACATAGACTGTCCTTTAATAGCATAGACAGACCATAGACAGTGCTTGAACAACATATACTGCCTTTTAATAGCATGGACAGCCCTTAGACTTGTTTTTCTTGATAAATGGTTGTTCATTTTTCTTAGAAATGTAATAATTTGAAGGTAGTTTACTGATAAGCAATTTTTGTAAATGTGGCTACAACACTATAGAAGATCAAATTGTAGCATTTATTTGAAATGTGAGGGTATTTTAACTGAGAGAGATCATTCACCAATATTGTCTGCCCAGGCTCGCTCTATGTCGTCGTAAGCCTCACGCTTGTTTAGTCGACGTCCCTCCCACTTGTCTGAATCAGCGGTGCGTTGCCAGTCAGCCTCCAGTGAAACAATCCGTGACCTGACCCCACCCCCCTCTCGTACCGGCCACCAGTCAGTGTCGTGTGGACGCAGCCAACACCTGTACGACGCATGCATGTGTCATTCCATTCGAGTAATTACCATATTAACCGGCAAATCTCTCGACATCAGCGACCAGGGATGCAGGTGATCCCGGAGGTAGACCCTCGAACGGTTTGGCTTCTCTTTCGCTGTTTCAACCAATAGCAGGACTAGGTGTGTGTTGACCTTGACCAAAGATTCTGGGATCTTATCATTGTTTGGGCTGAGTGAGAGGTAATTCTTGTCCCATGAAGCTTTTCAATTATTATATCATCAGGTTAATGCATTAAAAAAAAGGGTTATCCTCTTCATCTGGTTCACCTAGTTTACGAGACTCAACAACCAGAGTTGCACTATAAACTATTTTTCATTTTCGAAGAGCGCTAAGGCTTTAGGAGGAAACGTGAGCTGTAGTCCGAATCTTTGCAATTTTTATAACAACAAACCTTTTTGGATAAAACAATATTAAAATACTGTTTCGATTTCCTACAAGATTTAAGTTACAAATATTATTTGGTAGCTGAAATAAGAAAAAAGGCAGGCCAGTTAGTTATTAGTTCAAGCTGATGAATCCCTGAAGATTCATTCCCATGAATGTCGATACAACCAATGCTACCAAGTTTTGGTTCCCGTCCTGATCGGGAAGGGTTTCTTCCCATGACGCAAGACCAAGCAAGGATCAGGAGTTCACACTAATTGTGGACTCAGACGCTAAGGTCCTTTCTTGTGTTGAGCACCCGTGAAATAATATCTCATGTCTGGTGCTGTGTCCTAGAACGAACTCTAGATAACGTAATTAAAGTGTTTTCACAAGTAATAAGTCTTCAAGATATGACCATGGCAACTGTCCAAAGTGTTTCCGCTGTGCCATTGAGCAAGTTCATGTCAGTAGCCATGAATGAGTCGGGCTTACGAGACCAAAATAAGGGAGGAGGGAGGGCTACACGCATCCTACTCTCGTGTTTTTATTTTACTTCGGAGTACTCAACAGAGCGCGAAAGTTTTTTTAATCCTCTGTGTCCCAGCGCAAGAAGGGTATATGTACGACTTTTTATGACTTTCAGTCAACTATACAGAAAGTTTACTCAATGGTACTTTTCAGTAGACTACACTTGACTTAAATCTAAACTCTAGACATGTTCGTATCATATTTTAATTCTAATTTTAATGTTAGTAGTATACATTTCTAAGCTACACGGTGATTTCAGAAAATGATCAATATCTATTTTGACATCAACTTTATTTTTTAACTATTTTCTTCGATGAAACCAATTTAGCTGCAAAAATTGTTTTCGTAGTTTATGACCACTCTTTCTTCGCCTAAAACTAGTTGATGCGATTTATGGACACTAAAAGTTATATTAAATGTAGTATAGAGATGACTTAAAGTAAATTAATATATTTATAAATACAAATCGAGATTAAAATACTTTTAAATGAATGGATAAAATGGTTTTTATAGCTAATATGGACACACACAAAATCACAATTTTGTATATTTTTGGCTTACAATTTTGGATATTGATTCAAGTATTCCTAAGAGAAAATAATATAAATACTAATACAGAAGAACCTTTTCTAATACTGTGACAAAGTAAACAACTTGATATATTCATACCGACAATGTGTACCTAATGAATTTTCTGCCTGAATATTACCCAAAAAGCTAGAGTTAAAACAGCTGTACTCAGGATACAATAAATATTCTCCTTTCCTCAGCTTATAACTAATAATGTCATTAACTTACTTTATGCAAATATAATTTCCAATATAACTAAACTTATTGCAAATATTTTAACTATTTAGTTTGCTTAGTTTATTACCGGCACGAAGAATAGGACTTTAAATATTTACTGTGTTAATTAGCTAAAGGTAACAAAGTAAATTCCAAGTTATATACTTAATTTCTCACTGGAATTCAAAAGTATGATTCTTAATTCAGTACCGAACTAAAATATAATAAAAAATTAAGCCAATTTACTCAGAAAAAACTAAAATAATTGTAAATGTAATGTATTTATTTGAAATTACATTTTAGAATAGACGTTTGGGCTCGCCCCATGACCTCTGTGTGAAAAACAGTGGTACGTGTGGATAACATAACCCACTGTAGCGCCCAGGTGTGAATCCCCTCTTGAAGTTGTTGTTCTTGCTAGGAGGCATCGCATGTCGGTTCGCCATTGGTCGGATATGATCGCAAGCTTCCTCAAGACTTCCGGTTGCTCGCCGTCACGGGTCGCTTCAGAGGGCAGCCGACACTTCCCTACAGGAGGGTAACCTAGCGTGAACACACCTACAGCTGCAGGCAGCTACAGTTTGTGGTCTCCAGACCTCGGTCTCGTCTGAGCGTCAAGGTCTCGCTTTAGGTCGCGTTCACAGCGCCCTCTTCTAACACTGTGTGATTAGTATTACAATGTTCACAGCACCCTCTTCTAACACTGTGTGATTAGTATTACAATGTTCACAGCACCCTCTTCTAACACTGTATTGTTTAGTATTACAATTCTCAGCTTAATTTCACCCTTGGTGCAACCTATTGTAAACAAACCCCGCCCCGACAAGCGCACTATCAGTGAAATCGCTCTAATTAGTATATGAAATCCATAAGCATGGACTAAATCCTTTTAGAGTCGATATTCAGGTTTCAGATCTGTTAGTCAGCCTAGCTAACCACTCGGAGAGGCGCTGTTTACAATGTCCTCCTCACTGATGAGGATATGACGTAAAGTACATTTCCCTCACCCTTCAACAGAAGGCTCTATGTTGGGGTTTGGTTTCGAAGGTATTATTTTGTAGTCAAGCTACCTATATAACGGCAGAAGATCTGAAAATTGGGTGTCAGAGAAGAATAGGAGAGAGGGGTGGGGGGTGGAGAGGACTGATATTTGTATCAAATAGGAGAGGGGGGGGGGTGGAGAGGACTGATATTTGTATCTCCCGGCTGTCCGTGTGAAACAGATGGAATGCACTGATAACATCTGGTAAACAAGAACCCCAACTCCCTCTTTCCCTCCTAATACAAGGTCAGAATGACCCAATGAGGGGCCCCGACACCCTCTTTACAATGCTACCACTGCTGTTGTAATTTCGTTTCTCACCCTCTTCCCCCCTGCCCCTCTCCATTCAATGATTTAAGTGTGAAAGTAACTGTGTTTTTCATGTCTGTTGAGGTTGGACCTAACTTTGTATAAATTAATTCACATTCTGACAGCGAGTCAGGCTTGAGAGCATGACTTGTAGAAACCATTCATCTAACTCTTGCGGACAGACAAACCAAATCATTCTACCATATTCTTACCATATTTATTATTATTATTATTTTACCTATTAATGAGGGATGGAAGGGAATGTGATCTAAGGCCCATATTTTAGCAGTTTTTATATTTAAAAAAAACTTCATTGGGTAAACCCGCCTCGGTGGCGTAGTTGACTCTCACGCTAGTCGTGTTGAGCTCAACCGCCGAGGACGGGAAGATCGAGATTCGAATCTCGGTAGGATGAACTGGGGGGTGGTTTTTCCTAAATGGTTTTCCACTCTCCCTCCACGCAAATGCGGGTTCATTTTCTCTAAATTCAACCTTCCCAATTGCTAATCAACTATCGTAATTAGTACTTAAGCGTATAACCCGAACGGGTAGTAAGACGCGGTGTTAAGTATTATTATTCATTGGGCAAAATAAATAAAACATTAGTTCAGTAGGTTAGTTTTTTTAACACCGCGTCTTACTACCCGTTAGGGTTATACGCTTAAGTACTAATTACGATAGTTGATTAGGAATTGGGAAGGTTGAATTTAGAGGAAGTGAACCCGCATTTGCGTGGAAGGAGAGTGGAAAACCATTTAAGGAAAAAACCTCAGTTTACCCGACCGAGATTCGAACCTTGATCTCCCCGCCCTCAGCAGTCTAGCGCGTTAGCTAACTACGCTACTGAGGCGGGTAGTAGGTAAGTTTAGTTTAATTTTCAACACATGGCGATATCAACAGTTCTTGAATACTTGTCATGAACATCGTGGAATTTGAATATTAACTTTTTAAATGAAGAAAGAAAGTCCTGGTGAAATTTTGAGCTGCCCACCACAGATATTCAAGGAATGTTGAGAATTAAACTAAACGTACTTACTAGTGTGTGTTTTGTGTGTGTGTGTGTGTGTCCAGAAAAAGATTAACCCCTTACAGATGGATACAATATATCAAAAATGGTAAAAATAAGGGAATAAAGGGTTAAAAAAGTAAATATAATAAAAATAAAAATGGTATGAAGGTTAAAATTATATCTTGGCAAAATGGAAGAAATTATTTAAAAGGGTAAAACGGATAATCATGGTAAAATGGGTTAAAAGGTTAGAATTGGTAAAAAGGGAAAAAACAAGGGCAGTAAAGATAATTTTTTTTTACAAATATGGCAAAATGGATAAGAAGGGTAAACGGGATAAATGTGGTAAAAAAAGTAAAATGATTTTAATTGAATTTAGTTACAACATTTTAACAACTAGTACTTATTTATTCTGTGACCCCCACCCCCCTTTTTTTTTGTATCACTAACAGGTGAAGGTTCAAAGTATTGTGTATCACTGGCGCAGCCAGGATTCGTTTGTGTGTGTGTGTGTGTGTGTGTGTGTGGGGGGGGTGAGTTTCACTGACCAACTAAGGGGGGTCCATTGGTTATTTCCCGCGGGAAAATTAAAAATTTTAAGCATTGCAAAATGCTAATGCATCAAAATAAATACAATAATATCCAAAATAATTTAAAATTTATAAAAATGGTCATAATTCTGTAATTAATAGGACTATTAAGTTTGTATGAACAGATTTTTATCTATGGATACTGCTAGAATACACAAACATCCAAGTTTCAATAAATTATATTTTGGAAATTTGATTTATAAAATTATTTTATGAGCTAAAGTCTGAAAATTCAAATAAGCAACTTGCACTAACTCTTAACTCACAAAAATCACTTTTGAACTAATTCCCTTTAGTCTTATGTTAATTTCCCTTGGCTTTATATAAAGTTCATTGAGAACTTCATCCTACACATGTGGGAAAATAATATCGGGCCAGATATACCCAGATCTAGGCTAGATATGGGCAGATCTGGGTCAAATCTGGCATTCCCAGATCTGGCCGATTCCAGATCTGGCATATTTCCATGTGGGTTCGTAACTGACACTTCTGGATGTATGTACAGTACATAAAGCCCATTGTCTTCATTTGTGGAGTTCTGGGGGGGATCTGAAACCCCCCCCTTGGCTGCGCCAGTGTTGTGTATATAGAGAGAAGTTATCAATATTTAAAAGAACGATCAGCTTTTAACACATATTCAAACTATATTTATATTTTAACATTGTGTAATATTAGTCAGCCTACCTTCGAGATTTGTATCACAATTCAAACCAATAAATGACTAATATTTAAACATAATTTAAGATCTGGTTACTATTACCTCTGGTTTATTTTATATACTAAAAATAACAAAGCTACTTTATAGACTCCCCGTGTGAATAACGGGTACGCCAACTAGTTCCAAAACTAGTGCCAAAAATATTTTTGTTATAAAATAATTTAGAATACAACCTTCTCGTGCTTCCTTCCAGCCAACCATAATGTTGTTATTTTCTCACGTACGCATGCTATCAACTATCCATGTTATTGAAAGGAAGGAGTTGAATTTATACTAAAAAAAATATGGATAATCCACTCTAATTGTAGATTAAATTTAATATCCCATCACATCACAAACTAGCCCTTTCTTAACAAACAGGTTTATTTATAGAAAAAAAAACTAGTTTGTGATATTTAGAGCAAGAGGTTAGTAACGGCCCTTCAGATTTCTATCATTTACTCTCAAGCCTAGTTCACACATAGTAAAAAAAAAAATCATTGATGGAGGCACGGATAAGCCATAAAATGGGATAACAGTGCACGGAAAATCAATATTTTACTGCATTGGGGTCACCGAGGCCCAAATCTATCAACCACTCTACATCTTGGAAGCCAATCAGGACTCGGCTAAGAGGAAAACACGAAAACGAATATTTTTCCTAATTATTAAGAAGAGAAATGACATCTGAATATATATTTTGAAAAAAGGTTTCTTTAATGTATGTTTAGAATATAATCTAGCACCAGTAGTTGTCATACTAGTACTGCTGTGAGGAAAGCACAGACCCACTATTAAAATGCTCCTTAAGTGTTCCTGGTTTGAATCCTGGTTGAGGAATTAAATTTGAGTCGGGTTCACTTGTAGCTTAGAGCTCACAGTTCTGTCTTATTAACACTCCATTTACCCTGAAAGGAGATGCTCTTACCTTAACCGATTACACTATGGCCCTATCTTAAAAGCTACACCGTAGTTGTTTTTTTAGCACCGCGTCTTATTACCTGTTCGGGTTACCCGCTTATGTACTAATTACGCTAATGGTTTTAGAGATTAGGAAATAGACCCACATTTGCGTGGCGGAAGAGTGGAAAACTATTCTGGAAAAAAACACTCTGAATACACCCGATCGAGATTCGAACCTCGATCTCCCCGTCATCGGCAGTCTAAAATACTGTGATGCCGGGATCACGATCAACTTAACGTAACGTTCACTTAAAGTTAACTTAACATATGTGTGATCACGATTCACATAACTTAACGTAACAACTCGAGCCAAACATCTTCATTCTCGAGTATGATCTGTGATTTGTATTAGTTGCATAGTGATGAACTGTGAATGTTTACAGTTTTCAATCGATATAATAAATATCTATTACAAAACTTTTTTGATAAATTTAGCTTTCATATTTTATGAGTTACTAAATAGCCCTGTTGACGTCACTTGCATAATGATATGCTGGCTAGATCACGTGATATCCTTCAAGTAACATTCACTTAAAGTAAAAGACCTCCCAGGATATCTCTTACGTTAAGTTAACTGCAAGTCAACGTTAAGTTAACTGCATCGTGATCGCCTCCATTTAAACACACGAGGAGGTCCTTTACGTAAAGTTACGTTAAGTTAACTTTAAGTTAACGTTAAGTTGATCGTGATCCCGGCATGAGAATGGAGTCTTAGACCACGCAGCTACCGAATCGGGTTGCACCGTAGTTGAATCATGCCAGGTAAAGTTTCAACCTTTCAGTAAACGAGGTGTACTTGGAATCAAATTCAAGTAATTGTAATATGGGACAAGAAAGAGCAGAAAGACAGACGAGTGAGTCGCGCCACGGTTGATTGATGTCGGAACTAACGTGTGACGGTTCTGTTTGGCTGATGGTAGATTAACCGAGCAGTGTACAGCGTTTTACTATCCATCACACTATTGGGTAGAGTTTAGAGAAAGTGTAACCGCGTTTACACGGAAGAAGAGTGGGGAAACGACTTAGGAGAGAATACCAGCCGACGGTAGGATTTGAACCCTGACCTCTGTCACTCACAAACTAGACCATAAACACTGATTCCTTAAACCACGTGCCCACTGGAGCGGCTGGTTGGGGTAGTGATAGTGATTTGGGTAGTGAAGTCATGTAGGTAGTGATATTGATGTTAGTGTTGATAGTGATATACGCAGTGATAATGATGTAGGTAATGATACTAATCTGGGTATTAATAGTGATGTGTGTTTTGATAGTGGTAGGTGTGTGGGTATTGGTAAGTCATGTGGGTAGTAATGGTGGTAGTAGTCAGGATGATAACAGTGGAGTAGTAAAGCTACCAGAGAGGGAGGGAGTAAGGTGCAGTGATGCTATTGGCAGTGATATGAATAGTAGTGTGGGTAGGACTAAGGGTGACTTGCTCACAGAGATTGTGATAGCAGTGGCAGTTATTACATCACTGTTTTCAGGAATAATAATTAACAAGTAAGCCCTTTCGAAACTTTCGCACATTCAACCTTCCACCTCCCCCCCCCCCC
>CABFWB010001460.1:134328-148410 GCA_902151455.1 Timema bartmani
TTTTGTTGGGTTGTTGAAATTAAATACTCAGCGAAGTGTATGCACAAAATAGCAAAGAGAGTTTATTAATGTGAATGTATTTACAATTTACAATACCTCTTTGTATAAAATATTTGATGTCAGAATGTAATGTTAGATTTTTATTTTAACTTAAATTTCAAACAAACAATGTGTTTTAACGTAAACTGAGTATGTTATGTCAAAAGTCTGTAAAAAAAATCCTATCCACTGATACCTTATTCATTGCTGTAGGCTTTGTATTAGTTGAGACAAAGGGATGTTTACAACAGAAATAATATATAGGATATTTAGTGCATTTCACAAATGAACACCCATATATATTAACATTCATAATATCGTGTTGAATTTCATTTACCTATTATTTTTATTTTTAATGCAGCATTAATGTATAAGTAATTGAGAAATGTTGCCATGGCCACAAAAATAAATTTAGACGTATACATATTGTATGTAATGATCCTATTAAAAAATAGCTTTTCAATGGGGCGGGGGTGGGGTGATTTTATAATTTTTCTAAAATAATATTCGCATTTCATCAAATCATTAATCTAAACCCCATTTATTTTCCAAACAGTACATTTAGTGTTATTAATTTGTAAAGTGTCAAAACGTGCATTCGACAGGTTGCTGTTTGTGCTGAGACAGATGCTTTTGCCACGTGCATCCAGGAAGTGTGTGCCATGCGGTAACTGTTCACATTCACACACACACACACACACACACATGGTACAACACAAGGTGAAGACAGCTCCATTATCTTCCTTGTTAGTATCCCGCATGGAGTCGCAATGGAAGTAGAATATTCAGCAGGTCATGTTGAGTGTGGCCCATCGCACGGCTGCTTCATCACTTACGACAGGGGGGAGAAGGGGATCTAAAGTTCCAGTCCCCGCTGGAAACAAACAGAGCAGAATTAGCTTAAAGTATATTATTGTTAGGTAGTAGATCCAGGCGATGATAATCCAGAGCACTAGAACATTTTGAAAATAGGTCTCCAAATGAAAATACCTGCACTAAATGGTGCGTCCTGACGACACGGACGCGTGGGGACACCCTCTACCGTCAGTAGAAGAATTGATAGAATGGAAGGCCCAAACGCCGGACTTCCACACAGCTCAAGAAACTTACACAACATTGGAAGAGCTCGTGGCATCACTCGGAATCAGCACCGAAGAAGAAACTGACGAACCACCGACCCCAATACGGAAAAAGATACGGCCACATGGACCAAGAGATTCTGCCCCAGATGACCTACTGGATGACGACGAAATATCCATCTCAGATGATAAATCGGCTGCCTCACCATTCCCGAGCCTGGACAACAAACTGCTAGACATCATGGAACGAGATGGAATCCAAGTTACGAGATTGGAAGACTGCACCTATCGTTCACCATGGGTACCAGCTATCAAGCCTACTAGATGGAACAACAAAAGAAGATTCACAAGCCTTGAAGAGGGTGCGCACCTCCCAAGACCACCCGAAAGACCACATGTCTTTATCAAGACAAGAAGCACACCGTCCATGAATACAGTAACAGAAGATTGGACCCCAAATTACGGGATGCCTTCCCACTGTTTCGTTGCTGCACTAAATGGGGAAAATATTTTTTTATTGCCAGATCTGAGCCTTGGGGCGGCTGTACACGTACCGATAAAATCGGTGCCAGCGTCGATTACATCGTCGGCACCGATATCAGCGTGGGTGGCGGTGCTCACACCGACAAGACCACTATCGGCACTTTGGAGGCGTGAATTTCCGTGAGGTATGCCGAGTAATCAACAAAGCTCCCTTGAAGATGGGAGGTTTATTTTGTCCGTGTTTGCCTTATCTCCGGAGGAGACGACGTCAATAATGGACAGGAAGAGAACTTCGGGAGCATTCTATAGTTGTTATCATACATGCTCTACTATCCACTGATTCAATCAAGGTCACAATGTCATACTTGAACTAACCGGACCCATGTTGTTGTGGTCACTGCACCTGTCTATGAGCTTAGGAGTTCCGGGTTCAGTTACCGTCTGGTACTATAGGTATTTTTCACGAAAGGGCAATTAATTCAACGGTCACCAAGGCTTGGTTTGCTGAGCTTGAGCAAGGTTTTAAGTTTTTTTACTGGTTTCACACCCTCATACTCACTATCACTCTCATACTAACATCATAACCTCATCTCATCGGGACATGGGAAGAGCCTCCACGGAAATGATGTACTATTAGTACATTCGGGCGTCCCCTGGGCAACGGTACATTAGTACTACTAATATTTCCACTAGTGGGCTATGAATAATACAGCTTAAACGCGCAATATTATTATTATTATTATTACTATCATTATTATTAATACTTAATGTCTTAATTAAATACTAATAATGGGGTGACTAAACATGACAAATAAGCTATGAAATGGACTCAGGATTGGGTTTTGAATATTAAATAAAAAAGCAATATAATAGATTTATGAAACTTAAATTAAGTAATAGACTTACGTAGTGTTGTAAGAATAGACTTAAAGGAATGTAATATATTCATCATATCTTTATACTATTACATATGTGTACGACATTTAAGATGAGGCACCAGCTGGCAAGCACATTGTGCTTAGCTGGACCATGTTTAGTGAATAAATATGTACTCCTGATACAGCAATAAATATTAATATTACACTTGTTAGGCTATTTATCCAACAACTATACTACACAACTCAAACTATATAAAGTTTAGTTACAAGAAGAACGTAAGCGCAAGCATCTAGACTCTCTAAAGACGGAACCAAAACCATGCCAGATCACAATTGGAGAGGAGTGCGCACTTGTTCTGATTACTAATATCAGTGTATTTATCAGGTAGTCGCCAGCATCACTCCAGCATATCGGTTGTCGTCACGATAAATTTGTTGTGCCTTTATCGTGTACTGCCTTGTTTATCCACGTATAACACTTCCCCTCTTCCTCTGACGAGTTTACAGTCACTATACTATTTGATAGTTGAAAACATTGTGACCTGCCTTTTAAAATTACCCTCTTCTTGTTTCCTATTCTAGAGAGACAGATTCTACCACTGACTGTTTTTAATATCCATCTTGGTAGTAAAACTACTACAGGACATTTTCGTGACTAAGCCCAATAGCCTGAGTTGTATAGGATTTATAAAAAATACATTACAAAAAAACTACTTCAAGATGAAAATAGTAGTTTTGTGACTCTTTAGGACTATTTTTAGATTTATTGAAGAATTTATGGTTTTGGTTTTAACGTTGTATATTTAAAACTCAATTAATAAAACGTAAATTAACCCGTAGGGGAAATCCTATATTGACCTGCCGTGATGTAACAGGTAAACATTGTCTTTTAAGTCATATTATTTGAAAATCCTCTTTTCGTAGTTAATGTAAAGCGCCAGTAGGGGTTGATTGAAATTTAACTGTCACTGTCCTACACTGATACAGGGAGGCCAATCGCAACCCCTCTTCAATCACCTTCTTCTTGATCGCCTTTTGTTGGGGCTCCAGGTTATGTTTAGAGCTGACTCTCTACCATTGACTTAACAAGGTAGGCTTTCTTGTTACTCCTGGGTTCATTATCCTACTGGGTTGTGTGAGTAGAATCTTAATCAGTTAACACCTAGATCTATTGCCTCATGGGAGAGGGATTTTAAGGGCTGTCCCTCAGCATAAACACTTTGGAAGATATGTTAAGAGTTATTTATTGGGACTAGGTTCGTTACACATACACAAAAAAAAAGCTGATGTTTATAAAGGTAATATTTTGAATGATGAATTGGTTAGGGAGTATGAAATCATACCCTGGTTTTGGCTGGAAGAACAGTAGAGAACATTCTAAAATATTTCTTTGCGGCCAACAATGATAACATTTTACTAAATTATTTGTCTTATTTTATAGGTATTTATAATATCTATCAAGACGGACCGCTGAATATAACATAACTTGATGTATGAATATATTACAATTGTTTTAGTAACTTTAGAAACTAACTTCTTTTGTTCTTCATACCAAAATCATACAATATATCTCCTATCTATGACACTTTGCACCAATTAGCGCATTACACTAACCCGTCACTATCAAATTGGACACGCACTAGTTGAACGCACCCTCAAAACCTGGGCTAGTTAGTGCCCTGCACTACTGTACTGTCACGCTATATCTTTCGTCGCGGACGTAGGCTGATGTACTGCCAGGAGGATTGGTAAATATCCTCGTTCCCTGACTTTGATCACACGATCAACATGGCCCAGAGTCAACCATTTCCCTTGACTATATCTCATGACTACTGAGATTCAAGAATACGCTAGCTTAATTGCTTACTGGACAGATAGTTTCATGTTTCCTTACTCAGTTCCAATGGTACTGAACTGAGTTGGACTAACAGCTAGACCTTCACATTATTATAATTGTTTATGAAATAATAATACTGAAAATGTATTTATATTGACAGAAAAAAGTGCTTTTTTAAAAGTTCATTTCTACCAGAATCCTACTATAAAAGACTCCATGGCGTCAGACCTCAAGCAAGCTGCATCAACTGAGCGACCACCGTGTGTTGGCGAAGATAAGGCCAATATTTGCGGATAGAGGATGTCATGTGGCTACCACAACCAGACCTCTGACCATTAATATTAGTTTTCTAGACCGACGTCGTAACTTCTTTATTCAGATTGTCCTCACGAGGTTGAGTTTGAAGCCTGTTCTAGACCCATGGATCTGGACTATAAACCTGCTGGATATAAAATAACTGACGTTTCTCCAGCAGGTACTTTACCCCCCCCCCCATTTCCCCCGTTCTTCATATCGATAAAGTATAGTGAGGTTCAGAATTTATTAGAACCTGTTGTACACCTTAAGTCACAAGAGATTTTTATTATTTCAGATCACAAATACATTATTTTGTTATGTTGTTGAAATAGTTTCATTTGTTTATTTGGCAATACCCTTTGTACCAACACAAACCTGAAATTTTCCTTCTAATTTAAATAACTACTAAATAACGACTAATGATCGTCACAAAAATTGTATGTAAGATTTTTATGGGTGTCGACGTTTCATGACTCGCTAAAGCTGATTTTTTTTCCCATTACAATGCCGTTTGTCTGTTGCCGAAACGATTTTACTAATTAAGCTCAAACTTGGTATCTAGGTTTTCTTAAGGCTCCCCAGAGAGAGTTTTTGAACTATCCATCCAACCCTAAAATTAAGCATAAAGTTAAAAAGCTATCTGCCCAAAATGGGCTCTTAGAATTTTGATTAAAACTCATTTCTAGCTATTATTTAACATTACAAACAAAATGGAGTATCCTATTTTTCCCATGAAAATGACTTCGAGTGTAATAAATAGAAGCGGAAATTTTCTATTTCCACGCAACTCTTTGAGATACGAATTAACTTATGATTACTTATGATTATTTTCTTGGCTGCTGTGATAATCTAACTGTACATAGCTCAGTAATTAATTCCGTTTATAGCTTTCACCGATAAGTATAGGCATATACTATGGACTGGCCTGCCAGTTACGGGGAAGTTGGGGTTGGAATCCAGGTTGTATCTACTGAGAGTGTCTTTTATTATTTACTTTGTATTTGATTTACTTGAGGTATTAAACATACACTTTCTGAGCCGACTCATTATATCAGCACACGAGAATTTCTATGAGCGAGAATTAAACGGCCTACCAATTTTGACGGTAAAGGTATTTTCACATACCTTCCAGGACTATTTTACAAGTCACAATAGACATGGGGACCGACGTCTTTACTTCCACTCCGAAGGAAGTTGTGCTATGGTTTTTTTATCTCTCAATAAATATCCATTGACCTCGGCTGTGTTTGAACCCGCGAACATCATCCTGAAGCAAGCACTTCACCCCAAGACCACCGAGGTTAACTTGTAGCAGTCGAGGTGTCCCAGCGCTGAGACGCAGATACATGTTGCTCACGTGTTGCGATGGTTCGAGGATCATAGGTAAGGTGGCAGCACCCTCTCCAGGTGGCACGATCCCAAACCACCTGGTCGCGGACCACAGCTGACGCCGTCGTGTCCACCGCGCGGCTAACCATCAGTATCTGGGAACAGATTGAGTGACAGGGTCGCGTGTGGCCCAGACAGGAGCACTCCAGGGACTTAAAGAGGGGAGAGGGAGATATCCGAACCACCAACACTTGCATCCACCCAATTTGTGCACTATGTGTCTTATCACTCTCCCAAGCTATAGCATATTTATACTAATGGAGCAGGGATGAGGAGGTAGATATGGAATTCAAAGTGAATGTACCCACATTAGCGTGGAAGGAGATTGGGGAGCTGTTGAGTGAATAAAACAAAGTAGTGCACCCGTCAGAGATTAACACTAGTAAAAAAACAGACAAAAAAAAGACTGACGCTAAGACGAGAGTAGATATGAGAAGGGTAATTAAGAAAAATCACTCATCATTTTATAAATCTATGACGAGGAACCCGGAGTCGAGACCCCAAATTGTAGTTTCAGTCCAAATTAACCTCACCAATAGTCGAACCACGTCAAGTTAAATCCTGGAGCATGTGGTCTGAGTTCAAAACACATTTTATGTGGTTGTTTGGTGACGGGAAGTTAGGGGTTCGAATTCCTGGCCGGGTTTATTGAAAGAAAACTTTTTTCCACTTTCCCTCCACGAAAATGCGAGTAGATTTCTTCTAAAATCTACTTTCATCATCTTTACCATACAAAATTAATAATTTTAATATATGCGTACAGCCCAAACAGGTATTAAGTTGCGGAGAAAAGAAAAAATTCCTAGCTTTAGTCAGGACTAAAAACCATCGTACCAACCCTTAATGTAGAATATAAAGTAGTAAATCACACTGTAAACAAAAATACATCCTCCTCACCGTCGCTGGACAGCTTAGATTCTCAAATGACCATGATCCTTGTCAACCTCTTTCCTGACATCGCCGGACATCCAAATACTGCCCCAAATATATCTGATTATCTTTCATATGTCAACATTATGTTTTACTTTATCTCACATATTCTTCTGGGCTACATGCATGTAACTAAACTAACAGTGTAGAGATAAGGAACGTAGAATTTAGATTAAATGTACACGTATTTACAAGAAGGTAACAATTTATGGGGAAAAAAAACACTCTCAATACATGCCGCTAGTATTCAAACCCTGACCCTGAGCTTGATATTTGAATCCCACGCTGATTTGTGTGGGTAGAGAAACTCTTGCTTACTATTTTAACATCGATGCCAAACCACGAATAACTCACAAAGTTGTTGAGATTGGATCTGCGCACTATTTCAACGAAGGCATTACCATAGACACAAATGGTTTATTTACTTCCAGCTTTCCCTCGTGCTGTTATTTAATTAATTAGTGTAGAACTACTTAGCATATTCTGAAACTATTGGAAATCTACATTGTCTGTGAAAGTTTAGAAGAGCAACAAACGAGTGTTACGCGTTGGGGAATTTGAGGAAATTCAAATTACCACTTAGAATAATGAGTTTGATCATTCTACTAGGTTTAAAAAAATTCTGGTATTACTACAGTTTGATTTTCATAGGAAGAAACTCAAGGCCGTAGCCAGCCAATAATTTCAGGGGGGATTTGTTGGGCACATCCCCCAATTGCTGGAGGCTGGAAAAATTTCTAAATGATAAACAGTTCTAGAAGCTATCTGAAGTGTTTTTATGGCAACATAACCCACTAACTGCCGAAGGCTAGAAAAAATTATAAATATTAAACACCTCTAAAAGCTCTCTTAAGTGCGTTTTATGGTAACACAACCCCCTAATTTGTACTTTTACCTTAATTTTGATATTGTTTGAATCATAAATAAATCCATATATATTTTGCTCATAAAATTTCAGGGGGGGTTTGAACCCCCAAAACCCCCCTTGACTACGGCCTTGAAGAAACTTATCTGACAGAAATGTTACCAGATCAACTTTCACGTACTCATGCGTCAAGCAAGCTTTGTGATCTGCAGCTGTCATTTTTTGTATATATTATTAATATCTTTAAAATAACACTAATAATAAAGTAATACTATCAATGTTGGCCTCAAAAAAATATTATATTTTCTAAAAGCTTTATCCTACCGAAATCCTACTATAAATAACGTTCCGCGCATATCAGGAGCAAATTATACTTTAACTCCTTTAGCTCATCACGTATTACATTTTCAACCCTAACGAAATATGCCTGAATAAATTATCACTCTATTATTGATGGAAGACGATACTTCCTCCGCCATTGTTTATCAAATGAGTGAACGGGACTTATAATTTTAAAAAGCAGACAACGTTTTGACTCAAATCGTCTCTTTTCATAATACGTAAACTACAGTAATTACATTGTTGATCGTCTGTTTAAAAAAACGTTATAACGATTTAACGACATAATAAGTAACACAGGAACGGCGTATGTCGTATGAGGTTTCCAACAAATCCCCGTAATTAGAGCGTTAACAACCCTGCCAGCAATCGGTTGGAGCTGGGGGTAGGAGAGGGGGTGGCAAGGTGGTGAATCCAGAGGGGTAGGTTGTCCGCTACAGCTGCCGCACGCGACATCGGCGCTACTGCGCATGCGCGCTGTCAGGTTGGTGCTCCGTTCAACAGGTCGACCTAAGCACCTGGACCCCCCCTTCCCCTTTCCACCCTATCTTCATGACGTACGGGGGAGGGGGGTATATTGAAGTATAGATAGATGGCACGTGCTCAAACAATCAACAAGGCTCTTCATTCATCCTGAGATTACAAACCCTCCCAGTTCCATAATAATATCGCTTGTTTGGTGGATTTACCGAGACGACTTGCTGTCGCGAGGGACAGACAGAATTGCCAAAATATATCTGTCGGCTTCTCTGGACACTGTACAATATCTTTATTGAGGGATTTATATTGATTTATTACAACTTTATATCTAGGGCTGGGAGGTTTATGCCCTCTCCTAGAATAAACGATAAGTAGGCATACAGGTATACTCTTAAAAATAGAACATAAAATCGCCTAAGAAGTTAAAATAGGCTCTAAAAATATAATTATGGATATTCGAAACTTACGTTGGTTAAAAATGTCTGAAAATTTCGGATAAACAATTTAAATATATTTCACACAAATGTTTAATATAATCATTGTTTAGAGCTGCTCATCTGCTCATTAGCTATTATTTGAAAAATATAAAATAACGTTTGCTTTTAAGTTATTATTTTTCCAAACAAGGCAGCTCAAAATATGCTTCGGTCTTGTTCGGCGTTGTTGAGCATTCCACAGAATGATTCTTCCATATAACACCTCAAAAATTCACAAACTCTCCGATAGTATGGATTAAAATCAGTCATTTTTATACAAATAAAACCTGAAGATGGTGTAACATCACCGAAACGTGCTGTTGTAATAGAAGACTGAATCTTATATAAAATAAGGAAGGATAGTAAAAACAATAATAATAATAATAATAATCAAGAAGATATAAACTTATCATTAAAAATAAAGCTTAAAATGGAGTCTATGACGTGTCTGAAACATCCTAGCTCTAATTACAAGTAAACATTTGGTCAACATTGGCTGTGAAAGATGACTGCTCTGTTTGTGTCTGAAATATCTTTAATATCGGTAGCCAAGCTACATAGGATAGTAAACTTTTTGCAAGGAGTTTTAAACTTGGTCCTAAACTCACGTGTTTTTTTTTTCGCCCCATCTTCTCATTTGCCATACGGGTTATATATATGTATATATATATTTATATATATATCAGTCACACTAATATAATAGAGATAATAAAGGTGTGATTTAGAGGAAATGTTCCCACATTTGCGTCGAGAGATTGCAAAATCTATTAAGAAAAACTATCTTCAATATACTCAGCTATGACTCGAACATGGACCTCCTAGCCACAGGAAAATCAGAGTATATGAGACTGCTATTTAGAAGACAAGGCCTCAATTGCGGGTTAATCCCGTGTTTTTTTCTCGAACATTGAAACATTCTTTGACTTCCTGGTTATAATGCACTTAGGACGATTTGTATTCTACATGGGGCCGTTCCAATTCGAGGTATTTTAATTACACTTTCTGAACCAACTGATTATATCAGTACACGACTTATAGAGTAGCTTATATTCAGAACAGAAACAATATACAGCCCCAGGGCGTTGATTCATTACTGTGAAGGGGGAAACGAACATTAAACCAATTAAATATTTGTTGGCCTTGCCAAGAATCGACGCCGAGACCCTTTCAGCTCTGTCGGTAGGCTGTCTGCCTACTTAGCTAAGTTGTCGGAATTTCAGTGTCACCATTCCAAAATACTTCTTAGTGGTCCATTTTCTATATTTCGTGTTATATTACAAAGGTTATCTATATTGAAACTTTCTCGTTATGTTGAAATATTCTTTATTATTTCATGTTTAGCGGCACACCCACCTGTCCTGTTCTGTGATTGTGAAACACTGTGTCAGGGTGTGTGTGAAAGTGAAATGCATGCCAACATATTTGCTCGCCAGCGTATGTGGTTTCGAATGGGAAGAAAGAATGCCGCCACGGACACCAAATACCTCTCACGCTTACATTCGCGGCGGATCTTCCGTAGATTCGCATCCTCTTCCGAGTCCACCGTCTCGTTCTGTTTAGTTAGGCGACCAGGAAGCGGAATAGTTGTTACTGAGGAATGGACAGTGCATACCTTTACTGGGTTTAAAAAAACATCTATTTTAGAAGACAATTTACATTTTCTTGGCACTAGAACTTTTAAAGTCGAGATTAACTGAAAGGTTTACCAGAATTTCACAAATTAAGGACAGGTGAAAAAAATGTAAATAAAATTGATTTTTCATAAGAAGGGCCTTATCTGACAGCTTGAAAAGCTACTAGAACTACTGTAATGTATTCTTGTATTCATACGTCAGCTCATGCGATCTACAGCTCGTGTATAACCTGAACAGGTAGTAAGACGTGGTGATAAAAAATAAAGATCCTAAACTGTCAATTTTGACTAATATCATCAATACCTGTAAAATAACATTAATAAACTAGTAAAATACTATCAATTTTGGCTGCAAAAAAGTTTATATTTTATAAAAGGCCCTTTCTATGACAATTGGTCTAAACATTGTGGCCTATTTTTCTTTCTGGTGACGTAATTGTCTGTCCAACCCAGGGATGTTGAAACTGCGGTTCGTGAGATGATATTTTGTGATCCACCCGTACTTTTTTATGATTATTACTGTGACCAGCCTCTTGGTCCAAAGGTCAGACTTCTTGGCTACTAATACATTCTAGAGGTCCTGATTTAGACCCCTGGTGGTACCTTGATTTTTTTTCCCAAAGGGGCATTTTTTTTATTTAGCACCACGTCTTACTACCCGTTCTGGTTATACGCCTAAGTACTAATTACGCTAATGGGTGAAGAATTGGGAATGTTGAATTTAGAGGAAGTGAACCCACATTTGTGTGGAGGTAGATTGGAAAACCATTTGGTGAAAAAACCACCCCAGTACACCCGACTGAGATTCTAACCTCGATCTTAACGTCCTTGGCAATCTAGCTCAACAAGAAACTAGCGCGTTAACTAACTACACCACTGAGGTGGGTGGTATTGTTTATATGGTTTGTGACCCGTTCATAAGTTTTTAAATTTAAATAATAATTTAAATGGAACAATTAATGTAATCTAGAAAACCTTAGTTTAATATCTCCTAAGAACGTTATCACTAAAAACCAGAGATACACCATAAACTCATCAAGATGCGACGTTTGGTTCGGGCTGTGCTACTTACCTAAGTAAGGTGGGTTGAGAAGGGCTCTTAAAGGTAGCTCAAGCCTGGAGGTATAGTCTTAAGAACTATGCAATCATTCGCCTGAATAAAATATATGAAAACTCTAAATTAATTAACTCATTGTGACCGTTCGGAGCTTAATCTAGAGAAAAGCGTGAAAACTATTTCACAAACACTAGTGCTTAAACATCTGCTAAGTCAAGGAGAATAGTTTTATTTCATTGGTGTTAAAAGTCTTGGCTCAATAATCAAACAATTTAAGGTGGGGATGTAGGGGTTGAGAGTTAAGTCCAGTGTTTTTTGCAGTTTTTATAACAAGACTTTTTTTGGTCATAATAATAATAATAATAATAATAATAATAATAATATTTAGCACCACGTCTTACTACCCGTTCGGATTATACGCTTAAGTACTAATTACGCTAATGGATTAGGAATTGGTAAGGTTGAATTTAGAGGAAGTGAATCCGAATTTGCGTGGAGGGAGAGTGGAAAACCATTTAGGAAAAACCACCCCCAGTTCACCCGACCGAGATTCGAACCTNCTAATGGATTAGGAATTGGTAAGGTTGAATTTAGAGGAAGTGAATCCGCATTTGCGTGGAGGGAGAGTGGAAAACCATTTAGGGAAAACCACCCCCAGTTCACCCAACCGAGATTCGAACCTCGATCTCCCCGTCCTCGGCGGTCGAGCTCAACACGACTAGCCTGTTAGCCAACTACGCCACCAAGGCGGGTTTTTTGGTCATAATAAATGAGATATTGCTCCAGTACAATCATAGAGTCTAATTTTCTTTCCATGGTAATTAACAGCTCTATTATATCTGTCCTGATCATAGCGGCATTAGCTGAGAAACATTTTAAAGGAAGAGAAAAAGTTGTCATTAAATTCCAGGGCACCCTTGAGAGATATCCAACAATTGTTGACATCACCACGTGAAGAAAAATAAATTCTGTGTTTGTAATGAAGAATTATTAGATTTCTCTTGACCAAAAAAATAATGTTTTTATATAAAAACTATAAAAATACTGACCTTAACTCATGTTCTACACGCCTACCTTAATGTTTCTCACTAAGTGTACATCTCTCCATCGCGGTGTTGAGTTTTGGCCGACAGAGAATTTTGGCTCACGTGCAGGTAACGGATGTGAGTATCGCGTGAGGAAATGGAGTTTACTTGTACAGGAACATGTTTTCTTCAGAAGAGACAAGGTCTCTTAGACCAGTGGATGATTGTGTCACCATTATTTGTACGTCTTACCTTGAGTAGGATCCAAACTGAACAACCCATGCTAACGGTAGAGTTGGCTGCATTGATCGTGCTACGGACTCGGGACTTTGGATTACAGCACTTTGTAATAAAAGGTGATTAGTTCCACTATCTTCTTCCCCACTTCATCTCAAGGCGGCTAGCAAATGGTGATGCGATCTCTTAAACATTCCCCTCGTCATTCTGGTTCCGTAAGATAGATATCTTTTTGGACTTAGTACAAATATAAATTTAAAATAAATTAAAAGATCTATTTTGATTAGTTTTAATTTCCTCTTCATTGTATCGTCAAAATTCTAACCTTACCAAATCGATATGTTGTTACGTATTTAATCGTGTCTAAAGCACTTGTATTATTATTATTGCTACTACGCTGTTGATTATCCTTATTTATCTATACCAGTGGTTCCCAACCTTTTTCAGACTGCGTACCCCCAGCTGGCTCGGTTCCTTTACGCGTACCCCCTACCCCAAATCCTCCAGGCATCTCCTCCCCCCATCTGTTTCACCTATTACAGATACCGGAAACTTCTCCAAAAAAGGTATATGTTGAATTAAAATAAATAGTCTATTTTTTCATAATTTTATTTTTATTTTTGAAGTAAGCAAACAAATTAACACAAAGATTGAAAAAAAGAAAAATTAATGTGATATTTGGGACTGTATTGAATTTCAAAGTTTTGAAAAATAAGGCTCAAAAGAGGATAAATACAATCTCAAATCCGGAGCTGCGTCTAATTTGCTTCTATATTTATTTTGATATAAGTATACGAAGAAAACGCCCGTTCAACAAGCTCAGTGCTAGCAAACATCAACAAACACATTATGACTTTTCTATAAAGTTCATTGTATTCGTCACCGTGACGAGCCCAAAAACTGACTAGGTTCACCATTCCGCCATATAAGAGGTTCTTCAGAGTGGTATCTGATGCGAGCTCTAGCAACTTCTCCTTTTCATTAATCGACAATGAAGCCGGTTCAAAATACTCTTCTTTGAAAGGATTAGATATCCAC
>CABFWB010001461.1:8183-50701 GCA_902151455.1 Timema bartmani
ATAAAGGCAACAGTGCCAAAATATTATTCTATTTGTGTTAAAATGTGTGTGTGACTATTTCTACTAAAGAATACATAAAGAAGATGTCACCTTTGTGCATTGGATTCTTCCCACACTTTTTCTCTTTCCCTAGGTGGGCTTTCTTCATCAAATTTACTCTTAGTAGTTTATTTTTCCTTTTTCTTTAGTTTTATCAATTGTTATTACTATTCAGATAATCAACATGGCTTTATAAAAATTAAATCTGTCACTAATTTAGTAGAATTTCTTGGGCATGTTGCCCCTCAAGTGTTTGCTTAAGGTCAGGTTGATGCTATTTATTTTGACCAAAGTAAGGCATTAGACTTATGTCAGCATAGTATTATTCTCTCTAAACTTGGTAATTTTGGCCTTTCTCACTCTTATGTAAATTGGTTCAGCAGTTATTTGCATGAAAGATCATTCACTTTTAAAATTGATTCACACACCTCAAATACATTTTTAGCCCCCTGTGGCATACAACAGGTCTCAAATTACCTATATCCTCTTCTCTTTAATGTGTTTATTGATGACATTGGTAAATATTTGAACTAATCTGGTTATTTACTCTTTGCTGATGATATAAAATTATTTAAAACTATCAAATCAATTGCAGTTGTATAAATTTACAAAATGATGTAAATGGTATTCTACAATGGTCTTTTGAAAATGGAACGTCTATTAATAAATCTAAGACAAATCTATATCTTTTACTAGGAAAACTAATCCTTTCTTTTTTACTTATAAATTGGGCTATGAAAACATAGTTCGCAATCTTTATATTAATGATCTTGGTGTTGTCCTGGATAACAAACTTTATTTCCACTATCATGTTGACCATGTAATTTCCAAATCATTGAAATTTCTTGGACTTATTAAATTTATTACTTCATCATTTAAGAAACTTGACTGTTTTTTATGTCTGTAATACGCCCTGGTTAGATCTAAGTTAGAATATGCGACTGTTGCTTGGAATTCCACTACCTTAACTCATTTTGGAAAACGTTCAAAGAAAATTTGTCGCTGCGTGCTATGATAAATTCTTTACTAAACAGATTTACTATGATTATGACAGAATTCAAAACCTCTTAGCGCTCCAAACTCTCTTCTCGTGTAGACTCTATTGTGATGCCCTTTTTGTTTTTAATATTTTCAATAACAAAATTTCTTGCAAATCTGCTATTAATCATGTAGGCGTTCATATCCCTTCTCGGGCTTCTCGTAATCCAAAATTATTTTTTCTCAATAGCTCTTATAAGGTAAGCCCTATAGGTCATTGTATCCATAGCGCCAATTCTAGATTTGTCGAATTCAACTTCTATCATAAAAGAAAAGCTAAACTCAGAGTTATTTAAGGAAATCCCATATCAATAATTTATCACGTCGAGGTTCTGCCTATAATATTTAAATTTAAAATATTCTGATCAATTTTTTTCATATTGTTACTTCTTTTAAATACTCTTAAGTTATTTATTATTATTAATATTTTTTATTATCATTATTAATTACCATTTTTTTCGTAACTATTCATCAGTGTATATAATTATTTAGCTATTATTGTTTATTTTATTTTCTCGTGTAATTATACGTATTTGTAAGGTACTTCTGTACTTTTCAGTGCTGGCCTGTTATAGGTCTCACGACTGTTGGCCAACACTATATTAAAGGAAATTATTATTATTATTATATATTTTTTCTCAATAGCTCTTATAAGGTAAGCCCTATAGGTCATTGTATCCATAGCGCCAATTCTAGATTTGTCGAATTCAACTTCTATCATAAAAGAAAAGCTAAACTCAGAGTTATTTAAGGAAATCCCATATCAATAATTTATCACGTCGAGGTTCTGCCTATAATATTTAAATTTAAAATATTCTGATCAATTTTTTTCATATTGTTACTTCTTTTAAATACTCTTAAGTTATTTATTATTATTAATATTTTTTATTATCATTATTAATTACCATTTTTTTCGTAACTATTCATCAGTGTATATAATTATTTAGCTATTATTGTTTATTTTATTTTCTCGTGTAATTATACGTATTTGTAAGGTACTTCTGTACTTTTCAGTGCTGGCCTGTTATAGGTCTCACGACTGTTGGCCAACACTATATTAAAGGAAATTATTATTATTATTATCATCATTATTATTATTATCATCAATATTATTATCATCAATATTATTATTATCTTTTATCTTCATTAATATTATTAATGTCATCATCATCATCATCCTTCAGCTCCCAAAATTTTCTTTTTTCTTTCAAGTCATCTAATATTTGAATCCACTTTCCTAAGCTTCTCTTTCCCTCAACCTTTCCTTCTATAAGGTCGTGCAGAAGACAGTTCCTCCTAAGGATGTGTCCGATCCAATTTGCATAAATTGTATAAATAGTACCATATAGAGGTTGATGTTTATAGACATATTGTATATAGAGGTTGGTGTTTGTATTCCAGGCACAGAAACTAAGTGAAGAGGGCCACACTATGGGCAGTTTACAATGTACACGAGTTTCCGCAGATTTGAAAACGGCACGATCTATTGTTCGATTAACAGAGATACAAGCAACACTGCAAGAACAAAGGTAACTAACTCTAGGCTTCATATAGTAAGTTACAATCTTAACAGTGTCCAACATTAGCTGTTAAATTTAATTTATCCTGTGTGATTATCTTGTTAAGATATATGTATATATATATATATATATAAACTATTTATTTATCTTTTACGAAAATGTTAAATTATCTCAATGATAACATTTATTACTTTAATGTTATTCATATCAGTTATAAAATAATGATTTTGGTTGTATTTGTCTTAAAAACCAAGTTAACGAAAGTTGCTAATAGCTAGGGAGGTGCGAATGGTGAAGTTTGTATTTTATTAGGCAATACAATATGCATATAACTTATGGAAATTCTAAATTTTCATTGCATAAAACACACACAAAAATTACATGTCATTGTGCTAAGACACAATAAGCAAAATTATGAATAAAAAAGATCATTTACTAGGTTATTATGAAATAAAATCAATTATAACCAAAGTGCATAAAATTTCAAGTTAAACTTAAATAAATGTGTACAAATATTTTGAGATAGTTTTTGTTAAAAATAACAAAATAAATTCATTGTCATTAGTTTAAAGATAGCATACAAATAAAATGGTTACTGATATCATAATAAATATTATCTATCAATTAGTTTGATTATATTTCTAGTGTGATTTGTTTAAATTGACTCTGATTAAAATAAAACATACAAAATAAATTAGTTCATTGATACAAGTACATATTAATAGTTCATTGGAAACTGACTGGGGTTTAAAGTAGCTCAAGTATGTGATTGACTAGGTAATTGTAAAATAAAAGTGACTGGAGTTTAGGATAACTGTCTACTTAACAGAAGATAAGCTTAATTTATGTTTATTTTAAAAGTAAAATACTATATATTTAAAATGTCAACAATCAAAACAAACATGGAATATAAATCTCACATCTTTAAAATGTAAGATTTTAAAATATATTAAAACAACACATGTTCTTAAGATAAGAAAGACATTCATTTTTATAATTAGTAAATACTTTTGGAAAAAATTGTTATAAAATGTAAATATTAGTTTTTAAATTATAACTAATACTTTTTAAAAAAACATGATTTAAAAATAACACTCAAAATTAATAAAAGAAAAAATAATCAAAATGGTTTCACCAACACTCAAGTCTTTAGACAATATAATTACACTAACAATTAGTACAAAAAAGTTAATAGAATTGATTTTTTAATGATTTAATATTTCCTCAAAATAAGCCTATGTTACTTTAATTACCCTATAAGAAAACTTAAGCATTGCGAGCAGCTATAAATCTGAAATGTTACATATTTTGTTTATTAGTCCTTAATGTAGTAATCTTGCATGATCACTTTTTCGGTTCCAATTCCATTACTTTCTGCTCAGTTGCACATGCACCTTATATAGTTTTCACTATAAACTATCTTATTTCAATTGGATACACAGTACTTATAAAAGTTAATTTTCATAATTTAAAATAAGTTTGTTAAAACAATATTTCTAGTTGTCAATATGAAAAAGTAAATGCTCTTTCATTTATATGTGGTAAGTTTGGTTGCAATATACATATATCAACACTGATTTTAGTAAGTCCAACCTAATTCTTTAACTAAATAGTAATGCTAATTTTGTAGTTGACCAAATTAAAACAAGTTTTAAATATCTTAAATTTGAAAACAATCAATACGTATTCTCAATCTAGAGTTTTAATTTAACTGGAATTATAATTGAAGAAAGGGACAAAGTAAAAATAGTAAAAATAACGATGATTTAAGTATTTAGGGATATACTTGGCTATTTTTATTTTCATTGCCTCGTCATGGCACTGCAACTTCAATCGAGAATAACTCAAAATGATGAAAATATTGAATTAGTTTACCCATCAAAAGTACTTTTAGAGCTCTATTACGTTATTAATGTGAAATTTTATATTGATTTTAACAATTTATTAAGTTAACAAATGATTTATAAGTGAAACTACTGTTATCATCTAAATTAAATAGCCCATACTTAATATTGCATTTTAAAAATTTATTTGTATCTGTACATCAAGAGGAAGCTCAAAAATGACGAGTCTTCCAAAAACTATCAATCTCCATCCCTAGCTTTTAATGACTAGCTCAGGTCCAAGCTCAAAATCCAAGTATTAGCAGAGCCCTTGATTATTAATGAACATTAAATACAAACGTGACACTGATAATTAACATTTCTTAGTTGTAACCTTTTAATATTATTTTTTCCCATAAAATCAGGGAAAATTTCCTACCTGAGTTTGGGGAACATCTATTTTCCTGAAGTTTGGGATCCTGCACAGGTGTAATTACGATTATAAATAGAATTGGTAATAAAACGCTTCCTTACCTCACTCCACTTTCTGTTTGCAATGAGTCTATTGTCACACTTTACATAGTTGTTACAAACCCTTCCCCCACTTTCTTTTTCTTAAACCCAGCCATATACTTGCTCTAACTACTTTGTCATAATCCTTTTTGTCACTGAAAGCTATTGTGGTATTTCTACCAAATTCCCACCTGTTCTTAATGTTCTGTCTCAGCACAAAGATTGTGTCAGTCGTAGATCTGCCTTATAGAAAACTGTATTGTTCTTCACTTCCATTTCACTCGGTACTGCACTCCTGGTAATCTCCAAGTCTCGCATATTAAATTCTTCTGCATCACCTTCTTTAACTACTGTTTCATCTCTCCTCTGCTATTTATTTCTATTCCCTCGAATAATTCCTTAAAATATTCTTTACGTGTTCTCATTACCTCCTCTCCACTGAACTTTTCCAGATGTATCCAGTACATTATTCAGCATCTCTCTAGGCTTTGTTTTGTCTTAAACCACTTGTTGCCTTTGTGGTTAACTTTTTGTTTCTCCAAAAACTCTTCCCAAGATTTCTCCATTGCAAATTTAATCATTTTTCCTGCCGCTTTAATGAAACTTTTGGACTGTAAGGTGGATTTTCAAGAAGTTCTTCACTTCATTCCTTGGTTAATGGAGCTGTATGAGGTCTGGCATTGTCATGATGGAGCAATACTTCTCTTCTCAGTAGATATGGGAGTTTTATTATGAATTACAACCTGAAGCTTTGACATGACTTTACAATACAAATACGTAATACATATAATACGAGGGCAATTCAGAAAGGAACTTCTGATATAGTGTGGTCTGTGAAATGGGAAGGTTGTTTGTGCAGCAGTGTAGAGGGACTCAGTACACATCAAGCAGTGGTAGAGAGAAGTTCGTATCCCTGTTATTCACACAACAGCTGCCGTTCAAAATAATGTGTTTTTCAAATTAAAATCTTGCTCATGCTTATTGGTAAGATTTCTTGTAGCCAAAAACTTAAAGGCAGTTGAAATCCATCTTCAACCTAGTGCACCAGCTCTTAAGTTACTTGAACTTACATGCCATGTGGGCTCAAGGAACCCTCCATAGTGCAAAGGTAGCAAGACAAAGAATTAGAAAAGGATATCATCAGGGATATTTATTTGATCTACACTCAAATATACCAAGCCCAGGTACCAACCTTCAGTAAAATAGTGTATTTGACTATTGACGTTGAGGGAGATAGGATCTTGCTTAGTATAAATGCAAAGAATGACATGAAGTTAACATTGACCTGAAGGCTGTCTTATTATCAAAGTATAAAATAAGACTTGCAGGTGGACAATGCGCAATAGTAGATAAATTCAATAATATTTGTCGGGAAGCAATATATATACTTAAGTATACAAAGCAATATTACATGAAAGCGATCAATACGCATTTAGCTAAATTAGAGCATATTCTTTGTCAGGAAACATTATAAGTACAAATGTAGACAAACATAAACGAAGTTGTTTATTGCGAACACTACGCAGATTTGACTATAAGTAAGGAAACAACCTATCATCTACACAATTGGCTTGAGCCGTTCAAACGATAACTCTTAACACATAATATTAAACTTGCCTTAAAAGTCTACACATAACAAATTGTCGTTATTATAAAATATCACTTTTTTTTTATAATACAAGTATAGTTTTGCTCATAACTGTACACCTGAATCTATTGTTGATTAGAAACATGACTATTCTCTTCTTCCAGCCCGTGACACGAAAATAATTATTTACTTTCTACCCTATTTGCTAAGTCTACAATTAACTTCTTACATAATTGAGTTATCTAATGCATTTCCCAATGACTTTAAACATGAAAATATGATACGAAACATCATAAGTTGCGCTTGGACTCACTTCAACTGTAAGCATATACCAAAAGAATGAAAGTGCAAAAAATCTCACAAAGGTACATTTAAATAATTTTAAATTGATAACAAACCATTTGAACACGGACCAAAAAGGTTTAAGACCTAAAGATGTTAGTTTCCAAAAAAAAAAGTCCTAATTACAATAGAAATTAAATTTGGTAAAAAAAAAGGGGGCAAAATTTAACCATATATTAAGCCCTACATAATTTTGAATATGATATATTTCACATAAAAATATCCCTAAAAAAAGTCATCCCCAAAATAACAATCGCTTACATGTTGGTAAGTCCCTAATTCCTATCAGCATCAAAGAGTGAAGTTCTATTCTGGGTACTAGCTTATATTTTAATTTTATCAGCGTGGAAAAATAGTAAGGAGATATCACATGACCAATGAAGTCATCATCAATAAGTCAGAAATGGCCATCTCATTTACGCTTGCGCACAACCTCATGAGGATGACAATGGAAAGTAGGGGAACACACGCGATAGGACAGCTCGTTCCTTTCCCCAAATGTTAGCGCCTGCACAGTGTCTTGAACTCGGGGATACTGTACTGGCAGACAGGGGGCACATGACACTTTGTGACGCCAAACTCGAATGATAAGCTGTGTTCAGTGTTGACGTGCATGGAGTGTCCATGATTAGGCGCTGACTTCCCGGTAGAATGGGGTAAGTGTGTATTCACTCTTTTAAGGTGGCAGAGGTTGATGGCTATGTTAGGTCATAGCCTCGGTACATTAGCACAGTTTATGGGGAGAATGTCACGAATGAGGGTGGTTTGAGACAATGCTCAAAAATAGGCAAGCCAATGTCAACAATTCACCATTTTAGAGCTTTACTGTGTGTTATCACAGATCTCTTAAACTGTTCTTCATAAAGTGATAGATAAACGTTAGGCTACTGGAAGTTTTGTTCCCGGTGGGTACCTAAACTGCTTTTAGAACAACACAAAACATGGCAGATGGGGTCAGCTTTCACCCTTGAGCATTACAACAGAGAAGGTTATGCTTATCTGGGTCAAATAAGTATGGATGATAAGACTTGGGTCTCATACATAAATGTAGGGACAAAAATCCAATCAATGGAGTGGGACCATACTTACTCGCCAAGAAAATCAAAGAAGTGTCTGCAAACTTTCAATGCTAGGAACCTCATGGCAACTGTCTGGGACAGAAGAGGGGTATTGTTAGTGTATTTTATGGAACGGGGCACCACAATCAATGCAGATGTTTATTTCCTGACACTAAACAAGTTAAGGAGGGCCATTCAGAACAAACGTCGCAGCATGTTGGGTTCTGGGGTGGTTTTCTTGCACAATAACACTCGCCCACATAGTGCCATGCGTACTCGAACCCTGCTCCGAACATTCAATTGGACATTGTTTGATCACCGTCCATACAGCCCAGATTTGGTGCCTAATGATTACCATCTTTTCATGTACATGAAGAAATGGCTTTCACTGCAGCGCTTTGGTGGTGACGATGATGATAACGAATTGCAGTCCAGCCTTTAAAAATGGCTCAAGTCATGCAGGCTGCAGAATTTTATGACAACAGAATACAAAAGCTTGATAAACGCTACAACAAGTGTCTCAATTTGACTAGTGACTATGTCGAAAAATAGTGCAAAGCTGTTGTTATAAATTGTATATAATAAAAAATCTAAAATCAGATTAATTTTTTGAATGATCTTATGGAAGTTTCTTTTTGGATTGCCCTCGTACAAATAATTGAGAAATTGATATTCACAAATATTGGCATACCCCTAGCCATTAGCCACTAACAATAGCAAATTACTTTTTAATAAGCTAACTTGTCTATTACTGCACTGCTTCTCAGAGTTAAAGGAATTTGAGAATTATAAATAAGATTGGTTGATTTCTACACATTTCATATTGTTTTATTCTTTAATGGTTTTTGGTTAGAGATAGGTCATATCCTTTAATCTTAAATTATGTACAATTTAGATTTTAGTATGATGAAAATATTTAAAATTGAATTTTGAAAAGAATGGTTGAATTTTGAAAAGAATGGTTAAATATTTGGTCTCACTGACAAATGAAAATTTTGTCCTTTATTGTGATTTTATTTTTTCCCAACTACACCAGTCCAATTCTTTTTACCAATTCTTTTTACCAATTCCCTTTACCAATTGTGTGAAATTTTTAAATCAAATCAAGGTCTTCATTATTTTAATTGAGATATTTTATCGTGATTTTTATAAATCTTGAATCTCTCAAATACCACAGGATTTAAGGATTCGAGCGTTCCATCTCTAGTTTTTAATAAGGTTGTCAAACATGATAGTCTTCATTGTTACTGGTGTCAAACTAATCAGGAATCAGTCTTGATATAAAGACTCTCAATACCTCTATTGTTACTCGTGTTGGACTAATCAAGAATCAAGTCTTGATATCAAGACTCTCAATAGCTCTATTGTTACTGGTGTCTAACTAATCAGGAATCAGTCTTGATATAAAGACTCTCAATACCTCTATTGTTACTCGTGTTGGACTAATCAAGAATCAAGTCTTGATATCAAGTCTTGATATCAAGACTCTCAATAGCTCTATTGTTACTTGTGTCGAACTAATCAGGAATCTGTCTTGATATAAAGACTCTCAATACCTTTATTGTTACTCGTGTTGGACTAATCATGAATCTGTCTTGATATCAAGACTCTCAATAGCTCTATTGTTACTGGTGTCGAACTAATCATGAATCAGTCTTGATATAAAGACTCTCAATAGCTCTATTGTTACTGGTGTTGAACTAATCAAGAATCAGTGTTGATATCAAGACTCTCAATACCTCTATTGTTACTGGTGTTGAACTAATCAAGAATCAGTCTTGATATCAAGACTCATCACCACAAAAGTTCTGGTATTTAAACAAAATGGCAACATCCAGAATTAGGTCATTTTTCATTGTGAGCATTGCTAGTTATTTTTCTGGTTCACTTTATTACCGGCAAATTGTAAAATGTAAACAACATGATCGTTGTGTTCTAATAACCTTGTGCAAAGCAAACATGGATATTTAGTTAAAAAATATTTTGTACTATCTTCATTAAAGTTTTTTCAACCCCACTACGTTGGAGTATATAAATAATAAAATTAACAATATTTTAAATGTGAGCCAGAAAAGTATTTAAATTGTAATTGTTTAGTAACAGGAATGATAATAGCTCCATTTTTCAATAACTTGTTTAAATAAGATTAGTATAATAATATTATATTCAATGATAGCCAACCAATGTAATTTATTCAAAAAATTATTATTCATCATTCCATAAACACCAACAAGAAGATATCAAGTACACCACAACCTCAATAGTTTGAATTAAATGACAAAAATTAACACCTACATGTTTTTTTACTAGGATTTAGAAAAACCATCAAGTGGTTTTGTTTTATTTACTCCCGATCATTAATCAAAATAGTGAAGGTAGGCCCACAGGAAGTACATGAGATAGTAGAGGAAGCAAGGGTGAGATGGTGTGGTCATGTAATGAGGATGTTGGAGTACATGAGCTAGTAGAGGAAGCAAGGGTGAGATGGTATGGTCATGTAATGAGGATGTTGGAGTACATGAGCTAGTAGAGGAAGCAAGGGTGAGATGGTGTGGTCATGTAATGAGGATGTTGTAGTACATGAGATAGTAGAGGAGGCAAGGGTGAGATGGTGTGGTCATGTATTGAGGGTGTAAAATAATGATGGAGATTAAGTATGTTGGGAAAAGAACTCATGGGAGACCAAAAAAGAAATTATAGGAGCAGAGAACAGAAACTGTGCAAGTGAGAGGAGAATAATGATGTAAGGATAGAGTAAGATGAAGGCACTATGCTAAACTGGCCATAGTTGGAAAGTTGTTGTTGTTGATGAATATTTCAGCATCTTTAATCCCTCCTTAAACCATTGTTGTCTTACAAGGATTGCCAAGTTGTTATCTATAATTCAACTCCATTCAATACTTTCTAAAACTAGGTGTGCCAGACGCATTCCTACCTTGAATTATCGAGAATCTTGTATTTATATATGTTTTTTATTTTAATGTGTTGTGTTAGCAAAAGTTTGTAATTTGTTACCTTTATGCTTAATAGTGCAGATTTATGGTGTGATTAACAAAACTGCATCTAAACGTTGAAATTAAATGCAGTACACTCCAAACATCCAAATATGATTGACTATTCTTAAGTAAACAGTGAAAAATTAGACGGTCATCAGACCCATCACAACAAATGAGTTAAGATTATTTTGATGTCACAGGATTCTTATACTTTTATTACCCCCAAACAATATTAACTAATAATATCTGTTTGTTTTCAGGATATTGTTTCTACGCCAGCAAATCAAAATGCTAGAACAGTTGAAGTCTCAAAATTCGTTCATGTCGGACGACTCGTAGTGGCAATATGTGTCGGTTGGACAAGAACTGCGTTGTTGTTTATTGTTCTTGCAAGGAAAGTGGTTATTATTTCAGTCGAAACGGTGTCTGTCGTTCTAGCTCTTTAAATGTGTTTCTTTGTATTTGGCGACAAAAAGTGGGTTGGGCCAGCATTTTAATTTAAAAAAATTGTAAATTAATGGTTGAGTTTAGTTTCTATAAAATGAAATAACTGTAAATTTATTTTGTTGTAACATCAGGTTTCTTTACAGAAGAGTAACTTACTGAAACTCCAAGTAGTCTGAAGGATTATAAATATCGTTATGAAAACAATGCTACAATATTGTATTCATATTTGAGTTCTTGTTGTTTTTAGTATGGTAATTTCTTTATTTTTCACCATTAATGGTTAAATTTCCATTTTTGTTTTGTGGTATGTGGTGGTTTTGCCAAATGTCGCCCGTGCCCTGAGTACTGCACTTCATGATTCAGAGAGCTTTTTGTACATATTAATTACTACTAAAATATTTACTTATATATGTATGAGCTTCTCAAGATGAATATATTGCAGTTGTCACAGTGACATTGTGCAATAGGTGTGTACATATTTTACATGCGACTATCTCATTTAAATTTTTGGCTTCTAGACTTTCAAACATTTTTTCGTCAAGGTTTTATAAAAATATATCGCATTAATTTTAATTCCATTTAACTTTTATTGAAGGAAAAAGATACCTTGAGAAGTTCATAGCTTAGTGGGAAAAAAACACAAAAGTATTGTTGACGAAAATCGATAAAATACAAAAGTGAGGAAAATGCACGTGTTTAATAAATCTATCCGCCTGTAAGACGTCGAAAAAATTAAATTTCATATAAGAAAAAAAATATATAAAAAATCCAATGAAAGCATTTTGTTTTTTTTCTCTATGGCTTTTATGTCTTGTATTTTGTCTGTGAACTTATTTTTTTACTGTACAGTGTTAGGATGCATAGCGTTTTCCCGATCCCCTTGTTCTGATTTCACAGACACAGAACGCATGCATGGACTTGTTTGGCTTTTGTGTGAATGAGCAATTTTTTTTGTTTTTGAAATATATTTTTTTTTAGGTTTGACACTTGTGTATGCGTGTTGTATTTATGAAATTAAAACTTAAGTTTTAATAAAAATTGTTTGAAAAGTGTAGATGTATGTATGGAGTGTGTATTCAGTGCAAGGGGCAAACAAATAAACCAATTCAATTATCTTTCACCTCAATTTGTTTTGTCATTTGGTTTCTGTAATTCCTAATGTTTTTCCTTTGATTTGCTTGACACACTCCAATACAACCTTGTCTGACAGCCATAACAGTTACTAGATCTACTATCATGTATTCATATGTCAAGCCATGTGATCTGCACCTGTCAGTGAGGGAAAGTATAGAGATAGGTAGTTTCTTATATACAATCTGACACCTTAGCTCAGTCGGTAGCGTATCTGCCAGCACAGCCAAAAAATGTATCATTGGTGAAATGTAGGTTTCACCCTTTCACAGTGATGAATTAACGGCCGGGGACTGGATGTTGTGCCTGGGCTAGTCTTAAGTTAAATTATAAGGCATATGAATCTAAGCCTAGCAAGCCGGTATTTGAAAATATATTGCTTGAATAAAATATTGATCCAAGTTGCAGGCTTTAAATGGTAATGGATGTAAAAATAATGCATACATACAAAGGCCTTTATATGTACAATGTACATACACACTATCCATATGTATATATGCAGGTTGTTCGAACACTCATAGCCCAAACTGCACATATAGCGTGTTTCAACCAAATGTAATACAAAATCCCTGTACACTTACATTTGGAAAACTATACTAATACCATTAAATTGAGCTCACAATTAATATTAAACAACACACCAATTCATCTAGAAAAGTGATTACGTTCTGAGGGTCATTAACGATCCTACATCACAGAAAGTGCTTGCCATTGTTGCACATGCATGCTTGAACAGCTTTGCTATCCCGGCGCTAAACATTGAAACTTTGAACACAATTCAATGGTATTAGCATAGGTTTCCGGATGTAAGTGTGTAGGGATTTTGTATTACTTTTGCTATAAACAAGCTACATGTGCAGTTTGGGCTGTGAGTTTCCGAATACCCTGTAAATAGAGAGAGAAATAAACTGACCCTTTGTTTTCAAAAACCACCGCCACTCAACTTATTGGGCAAGCCTGGAAACATTAGTGGTGTGATGCTAATGGGTGGGGGGCAAGATCTTTACAAAACTGATATGTAATGGGGGGTTGCCATGATCAACTATTAGCTCAATCTTAAAATTGGTGAAGAGCCGGATCATTCTCATTGGGGCCTCTAAGGGAAGCCAGAGTGGACATATAAAAGGAGAGGAAATATACCAATTATGTGTCGATATAATAACACTCACACAACCAAATTATGACTAAGGGCCAGTTTCATAGTCAGACTTAGTGAGCCTAAAGTGAGAGTCGATACTAAATACAGGACGACACCTACCTTGACCAAAATGGAATGTGCCAGTTTCGCATATGAAACTGGCACATTTCATTCAATTTCAGGTAGGTGACGTCTTGTATTTAGTATAGCGCCGCACTTGAGGCGTACTAAATCTGACTATGAAACTGGCCTTAAACNATTCAATTTCAGGTAGGTGACGTCTTGTATTTAGTATAGCGCCGCACTTGAGGCGTACTAAATCTGACTATGAAACTGGCCTTAAACCCAATTCAAACACTCCACGCTAACACACTCCCGAGCAAAATCCAAGATAAATAAAACAAATAATTATACTAATTAATAAGGTAACCTAATACACAAAATACACCATATATTTAGTCGACACTATAGGGCCTATGATAACAAATGAAAGATAATAACCATAGTTATTTGTCTATGGTCTGGGCTAATGACACAACAGACTCTTGATAGTTAAAATATTTGCTTATTATTAAGGAGAGCACGTGGACTTCTACACACCAAGTTGTTCCCCTGGGTACACCTTAGGCCTCAGGCGCAGTCTTAGATTAACACATTAGCATACTAAGGCTGGGTTTATAGTCATGCATAGCACTTGGTGTGCAAGGAATTGAAACACATTATGTTCATTGATAGAGAGTTTATAATCCATACTAAGCGTGAAGTTGATTCAACTTTACTTAAATGTTATGCATGAAGTGACGTATCAGCATTGAACTTAAGATGTAACAGCCATTGAGAATGTGAGGAGAGGATATATAGTTAAGTAAACCCTAGTAAATTCAAGACGAAAATTAACTTTCATGTTCACGTTTGAAATGCCTTGTGGTAGCCATACTTGTTATAAATTAGTTTTCTTAGTTTTAGTGTGAATGACGATGGTATATATAAATGAAAATAAAGGTGATACATATTTTGGATTCTGTTACTGAGAAATAAATATACCATAGTATTTATAACTATTAAAATCAGATACAAAATCATATTTGAATTGGAAATGGTAAGAGCAAATATTAATTAGGTTAGTTTCAAGCTTCAAAAATATACAATTTATTTAACAGTAGTTTTTCAAGTGAGCTCTTTGGTGAAGTGTTTTTAGAAACTAAAACTAAACAAAAAATATTTACAAGGCACCTAAAATATAGTTGACTCATATCCTGTTGACTTGAATATGAATATTTATGCAGAACTACGGCACTTCTGTTGTATTCATGTATAGTTTGGTGATACAGGAAATATGAAACTCGGTCACATTGATCTTCTTGATACGATTGTGGAAGACTGAATACAAATTGTATTTCCAAATGTAGAGATATGACTACGTATTTTACTGGCGCTGATGATTACTAACTGTTCCACAGAACACACTTTTTCACAGCTGAAAAGAATTTTAAAAAAACCTCTGAGAACGTGTCAGGAAAGATTTGATTCACTTTCCCTACTGTGCATGGAAGCGGATATGCTTGGTTCAGCTAGCTTCGATGAACTCGCGCAGGATTTTGCAGTCAAAAAACCTATAAAAAAGCTATTTTAATTTCAACACACATGTATTTTGTGTATCACTTCGAGATATGAGATTTTAGTATATGGTTTACCCAATGATTCTAAAGGCTTTAATCCTGCCCTGCCAGGCGCCAGCCAGCATTTGCCTGGAAGGAGGGGTAGTAACCACTCACACCAGTTGGGAAGATCCTTTGGAATGTTCAGGTCCGTCCACTGAAGTCAGATGGGGGTCCTGGATTACAGCCCTGGAAAATAAATGGAAATGACACTACCTTGTAGATTTTAAATAAACTGTGTGAAGTCCTTGTGATAATCGCGTGGCGGAAGAATCCATTAGTATTCAGACAACTCGTCTGATATCACAACTAGTGAACTGGGTGGCAGCCAATTGGGTAATTTCAGCACACAATCTAAAATATTACCAACACTTGTTTGGTAGACATGTGGTGAGGGGTCACAGGGTGGTATTGATGCACACACACAAAGCTATTCAGGGGGTGTGAATGAACACATCGGGGACTAGCACAATACTAACGAACTTTCAATAATATTTCCATTGAAACGTAAAGTAATGTATGGCACAGTAGCTCCACGACTTATTTGGTGCTGACTGACAGTTCACAGCTGACTTCTGACACTCAACATTTAGGTATATACCTAAATTTTGACTGTCAGAAGTTACAGCTGTTAAACACATGTTTTTTGTAGATCATATGGTTCAACGTAGGGATTAATAATTTGGTCTGGTAACGTTTCAAAGCCGTCAGCAGTCAGCTGTGAACTGTCAGTCAGCACCAAATAAGTCATGCATAGGGTTTACACTCATCCCTAGCATATTACCAAAAGTTACCATCTTTTTTATAGCAAGAGAAACATGCATTTTCTGGACAGAGGGCCCACACACAAGCCCCTGGGAGAGGGATGTCTTAACTCTTCCATGGCGGAAGTTAAATTCCAGGTCAAAGCTCAAAAAAGTGCTATTCTGGCTGTACTACGTCCATCAAACTCTAAGCTATACCAGTCCAGCTGGCCAGTAACTAAAGTAATAAAAATATAATTAATGAAGTGGCTTTCTTAGCAAGATATAGGTTCAAGAAGTATATTACAAATCACTATAAAATATTATACTACCTTATTTAAATGCATTCCTTAAATTAAACTTCCCTAGAAATCTTTCTACCAGGGATGATAAGAAAGATTATGATGAGGGAGGAATGGTGGGGTAACTGACAATCAACACCCCTTCAAATACAAGCAGTACCATACTACCCCACCTCCACCCAAGACTAGAATGTGTCGCTGTGATTCTTGATTGTATATGTATATACACTAATACTAAACACCTTATGATACTAATACTGGAAAATCAGCTACTTTTTGTGTGAAAAAGTGAAGGTACTGCGCTCTACACGGTCCATTGTTGCGAACCATCTGAGTTAACATAGACTGCAAGGGTTAAATGATGTGATTTAAAAATTCTATTTTTCTGATTGAATTATTATTACTATCTCAAATAATATGGCTGGTAGTATGTGTGCGGTATACGAGTATATTGCTAATAGCACAGCATTTCAAACAGCTCTAAATCATATTTTCTATTTCCAAGAGACATCAACATGTAAGTTGACTTTGTTTACATTTTTTACTACAAACTATATTATTTTGTACATTATTTTCAGTGTTTACAGGCCCGGTATCTTATAAAAGTTAAATCCGGGCTATTTTTCCACATAGTTTTGAACTTACATTTACAATTACAATATGAATTTCCTTTTTTTTTTAAATCTAAAACAGGTTTTGGCTCTTAATTTAATTGAAATTCAACTACCCCTAGTTTGAGTTGGTCTGTCCCCGGTACCCTCCTTCGCTGGGCTCCCCACAGTGCCCGCGTTTTCACACTTCTTTCCACCCTTGGCAATTGAATTTCCTAGTTCCCCCCGTCCCTAATTTAGCTATTCTAACTACTAAACTAAGCTAACTTAACTATTTTATTCCCATTTCTGCCGGGGAACTCTGTCACCCCGATGGTACCTGAGGGCTGCAGGACAGCAGCCTATCTCCATCTTGACCCTGAAGGCCCATCAACCACAATCCACCTCTCTTGTTTCCAAGGTGGTGGGTCATACGGTGCAGGGAACCCCTCAGAGTTCATATTTACTCCATTAACTTTTGTTCATACGACTGAAAAATTGTCCTGAAGATCACAAGGTTATCCCCTGTGCTCCTCTAGACATTCAGTCATACTGGAATCCAGTTCCCAGGGCTCGTGCTTGCTCCTCCCGGCACCTGAATTTTTACCCCGGCAAGGATTGTTTCAGCGTATCCCCCTTTAACAATCCTTTTTTCTCTACTCACTCCCCGCTGAGACCGCACCAGTGTTCGTGTCAGTCTCGCCCTCCTTGTCACTGTCATCTTCTTCATCATTGTCATTGTCAACTTCCCGTATTATTCGTCTCTGTGCCTCTTTAAGTCTCTCTATGTAGGCAGTCTTTGCTCTATCTGACGCTTCCAGTGCAATCTGGTCTAGGAATTTCCAACAGATTGGATCCCTCAGTACTTCGCCTACTCATCTTCCCTGGATCTCTCTCTGGTAGTTCCTTCTTGCTTCTAGCGTAAGGAAGCACTCGAGCAGCACATGTTCAGGGGTTCCCTCCTCACCACATTCACAATTCCCCGACTATTAGTCCCAGCTTCCTTAGAGATGCCGGGTACGGTCTCTTCCCCGTGATGAAGTGAACAAGACCCCGGGATGGCTGGAGGTGCTTATTCTCTAGTCTCTCAACCACATTAGGTAACAATTGATAAGTCCTCCTACCTGTCCCACTTCTCTCCCAGCGTCTCTGCCAACTCCTCCAACAGGGCTATTTCCTCCTCTCCTAATGTTGTCACATCGGGTGTGGTGAGGAGTATCACCTTCACCATATTTCCCTTTTTTTATCCAGTACGCCACACCTTTCTTCCTTATGAGGAGGTCCAACGGCGTCACACTCAGTGTATCTGTTGCTACAGTCCGGTAGGCTCCTGTCAGCCCCGGTAGTATGTTTCTCTGTAGACTTTGAATCACCTTAGCCGGAACGACATTGGTTAGTCTGTGAGCCCAGATGTACGCCCCCATAGCTCACAATGGATATAAGGATAGTCTGACGGTATGTCATTATTCGCATAGGCACAAAAACCCGCCTCTGTCCCATGCTTATAATTTTGTTCATCACCGACAGATTTTTCCCCATCACTTTCTCCATGTGCGCTGTAAAGTTTGTTCTCATCAAGGCTCATTCCAAGTGTACCAGCACCCTTATCCACTCATAGATAAAGGCTGGTGCACAAATACAAGTTAAATATAAATGTAAAAAAGAATACAACAAATGATAATTGCAGTGGAGCCGATAGGACATCATACGACGTATAGGCCTCTCTCTCTGGCCTATACAACGTTTTGATTCTCCATGAACTCTCCCCCAGTTATCATTAGCTGAACTGATATATAGAGTAACACGGGGTAGAGGACGAGAAGGGCTACCATTTTAAATTTTCCAACTTATTTGTCTACTCTTAGTTAAAGAAAAATATTTGCATGAGGTTAACATATATTTATTATGAAATATAACAATTAATAATAGTAAATATATATATTAGGAACAATAATCATAAGAAAAATAAATAAATATGTATATACAAATTGGGTTATGCCCACACTACTAAAGTTGTCATCATGACACGTGTCCAAATTCGAATACATGAATACAAAAAATGTCTACTATACGGCCCCTTAGGGTCTCCGCGGCAATCCGCCATACAGAAAAATTAAAACTTAGCCACTACAGGGCAATAGTTCAAAATACAACAAATGATACTTATATAACAATTAACTGGAAAATATCACAATGACAAACGTCTCCCTGCCATCAAAATTACCTATCGCGCAAAAGAGACAGTCTACAATAAAATTATAAGTCAGTAAATACAAAATTACACAGCCGGAAGGGCAATGAGATATTTCACCTCTCATAGGCAACACGCCATGCGTGGCCTTGCAATGACATACAAAAGTTACGTTCGTCTACTGTGAATATCATTTATTGAGCCAGATGGGCTATAAACAAGATTCCTGCAAATATACAACATGTCTCTAAGCTGCTTCTCATGCCAAGCCGAGTATACCTTTCCTACGTAATCCACCATTATTAAAAAAAAGGAACTAACTGCAAATTTATATTATTAACCATTTAAATTAATCATGGCAAAATACTCGCGTCCAGAGGGGACTTTATTTAATTTTACAAAACAATCCATAAATTCAGTTCATGATTGTATATTTTAAATTAAATTAATATCGAGAGTCCAAAAGGGAATTTTGAAGTATAATGGCCAAAAAAGGAATTTATACCTTAGTCTCATCCTATCCCAGTACGTGTCTCTCGACACGGTTGAATCAAGAAGTGAAGTTTAACATGAATAGCACCAGTATATAAACGATTATTCTCTGAGAGGGGGGGAACAAAGGGGGAAAGCAGAACATAGAAGAACACAGACACGGACCAGAGGGAAGGGGTGATAATTCACGGAAAAGAACATACTACAAGTCTGGAGAAGCGACTAGAACATAATTTCTTCCTCACGTGGCCATTTCCACGTCACTATATTCCCAGGATGCATTGGGCGGCTCCGCGTTCAGTTCGACACGCCTTCACTCGTTTCAGTTTTAAATCAACACTTCGGCTAGGATGTAGCGCTCGCGGGGGGAGGGGAGATCGGCCGGTGAGACATCATACGGTGAATGGGGCGTTTGGTGAGTAGATTCCAATGTTTATTTATTTTGGTGTTGTTGGAATAGTGTTCATTAGCACGATTTAAACTTCTATTCTTGTAATGTTTATGCCGATAAACATTACACAAGGTATCTGACCGTATGGCTTCTTATAGATTTTCTACCTACCTTTATGGTCGGATCCCTAGCCAATCTACGCTTGAACAGCATGTAGGTCGTCTTCGCCGGTGCCATTTTTAACTTGACACTTTTACATCAGGTGTCAAGTTCTTCAAGCACCTGGTTTCTTTTTTCCTCTAAGTTCCTTCTAGAGTACCCTTCAATTACTATTAGAAGGTCATCTGCGAAGGCGACCACACCCTGCGTCTCCGGTATCCCCTCCAACAAGTACAACACTGGTTCCAGGCTGACATCCCAAAAGATCGGTCCACATACTGATCCTTGGGGACATCCCTTCGTCACTAGCTTTTGAACCCTGTTTCTTGGACATCTGAGGGGGGCATATCTGTTATGACAGTAATCATTAAAACTCCTATACAGCTGTCCCGGACAGTGAATCTCTCTTAATCTGTCAAACATTGCCGGCCACCAGAGGTTGTCAAAAGCGCCTGAGATGTCCACGAATATTTCTACAACGTATTTACCGGTTGCAGAGTCAATCAGTTCCATTGCTCTGCAGATTGCGTCCTATGTCGACCTGCCGCTTTAGAAGCCATATTGCTGCTGATGCATGCCCATGATGTTTCTGTGTCTCAGTAATCTTTCAAACAGTATCTTCTCCTGCAACTTCCCTGATGTGTTCAAAAGGCAGATGGGTCTGTATGCCTTCGGAATCAGTGGGTTCTTATCCTCCCCCTTGCTTAGCACGATTACCTCGCTCTGTTTTCGGATGTTTGGGATTCTGCCTTGAGCGAGACATTCGTTTAGAAGCCCTTTAAGGAAATAAGCAATAAGGTCAGCCGTCTTCTCAACCGTCTCTCGACCTTTATCCCGTCTGGTCCAGGTGCCTTTTTCTTACCCATCAGAGCAATGTTCCTGGTTACCTTTCCCCCAACCTTCGGTGCTTTTCAGTATCTTCTATCACCTCATTCATCCGGCAGCAATGTCTCCATTAGAAGAACCGCAGATTCATCCCAGCTGGCCGTGGTACTTCCATCATTCTTAGATAGTGTGGTTATCATGGCTGGGGGCCGTGATTTCCCGGAGGTTATCTTGACCGGCATCCCCCAAGGTCCCCTCTGTAGCTCCTCCTGAACATATTTCTCCCAACTATTCCTCTTCTCCTGAAACAACCCATCCTCAGGTTCCCTCCTCCTCTCCCTGTAGATATTTAACAGCACCATCCGACCAGCCTGGTCTCGACACCTCTGATATCTCCTACGCGTTCTCCTTGCCCTTGTTCGGAGACTCTGCAGTCTGTCATTCCATGGCCTATTACCAACCTCGATATCAACTTTCACCACAGGTATCGACTTCTTCATTGCATCCTGCAGAGCCCACGTCAGCTGTTTGGCCTTTGTGTTAACATTGTTGCCTTGTTCCACTGGGCTGGGCAGTATCAGTTCACCCCTCAGCTTCTCCTAATTAGCTTTTCTCATGTTGTATCTCCTTCTTTTCCCTTCCCCATTTCCATCCACCAGCCTCCTCGTGGCAAAATCAAAGACGATCAGGTTATGATCGCTGACCGTAACGTTGTCCACAACCCTCCAACCTTCCACCATGTTCATGGACTCGGCGTTACACAAAGTGACGTCAATGTTGGAAGACAGCTCTCCCCTGATATGTAGGGGGATTATTCGACTGGTTTGCAACCTCGAGCCTATGACCATAGATGAACTCCTCCAAGGCACGGTCCCTTATATCTCTCCTGATCGCCCTATGACCATGCCACATGGGAGACTTAGCATTAGCATCAGCGGTAATTATGAGTGGCACACCTGCGTAAGCCCTACATATTATCTCCAGCTGGTCGAGATATGGCTCAATTAGATGCCTAAATTGAAAATATAGGTTTGCCACTATACACGTGCCTGAGCTAGTTATTTTGTACACTAGATTATAAACACTACATTATATTTTTATTTGTAACGAATAGATCATAAATCGCATAACAGAGTACGCAATGAGATAGAATGTGCCAAAATTAATTAAAATACTGGTAACTTAGACCATTTTAAACAATAAGAAGAAGACATGCACACAAACTTGTAAATATAACATTTTAGTCACAAACAAAAAAATGATAGCTTAATACTATTAATACACTCATTAAGATATGAAGAATCGAATAAAACTAAAATTATATATTTAAATAATAGCCAAATTCAAAGGGTAGTCCCATTGATCTCTATAATATAACTGGATGTACATCCGTGGCTAAAATTTTCGAGCTGTCGTCTGCACACCATTGTGTAAGAGAGAAGGAAGCTTTAGGCTATCTCTTTCTCAATCAAATAGCCAAAGCTATTATTTATGCTTTTAGTGAGGATTACTCCATCTAGATATCATATTCTTAAAATTAAAAAATGACACCTGGACACGGAAATCGGTGTGAACAACTCGTTCGCGAAGCGGGAGCCGTTCGTTCACAGCTCTCGTATAAGAGTCGTTAAATTTGAATGACTCGTTCACGAGCGACCCATCACTAGCGTGTTAACTTGATCTGTGATCACTAGTGCAGTAGTGCTGAGTGCTCACTTCTCACCAATTACCGGTAGAAATGTGTTGAAAAGTGTCCAATAAAGTGAAGTAAATTGATCTTTGTGTAATTTGTAGTAAAATGCAGGTGTTTGGAAGACAAGATACGTTTTCTAAATTTAATATATTACACACGATGATGTTGGTTGCACCTGTAGTGATGAACGTAAATAAATCAACCAATACTCTCTAAACTACCTGACTAGCAAAATAATACATTTATTTCAATATTTTCATGTTTATCCTTTATTGAAGTTTAAATTAATTCTTTGTGCCAATTTTCCAACATTATATTATGGATGTATAATATATAAATCTGCTTCAGAACTTATGTGCACAATGAAGTTGCTTTGTTCATTATCAAACATAAACTCTTTGCCAGCTTATGGTAAATATTTTAAACTAGTATTTTCCCTCAACAAACCATCATTATTTCACTCAGCCACTAGGCCTACTTATATAATATTTCCTTGTGATGGGGATTCTAGGAAGTTGCTTCTATCAAACCATCATCACCTGAGCAGAACAGTGTTAAAGTTTGGAACAAAACCTCCCTCTAAGAAGGTAGAAGATCGTCTAAGGGTGAAAGATAGTGTTCCTGAAGGATATGAACTTATATATAGAGCTCCAATGATGTATTATATAAAAGGTAGTCAATTGGTATCTTCTCTATCAATTCTAGCAGCCGTCTGTATTTTAGTGTACATCACTATATTTGAAGAGATGTCCCTAACTGACGTATCAGCACCTGCCAAAATTGGAAGATTCTTTACAATAGAAAATGAAATTTATCTGTTTGTAAGTTTCTTTTTAATAGCAAATTTTGTAATTTATAGATGTACTTACAAGTACCCATTTAGGATTTACAAACGTAACAGCTCCTATATTTTAGTGAAAAGCAACCATATTCCCTTGACAGAGTTGCAGCTAAAGTTCGCTGCAGGCAACTTGAAGGAATACAACTCTAAACTGCCTTTGATAATATCTGGGTACAAGTTAGGAAATCTTGGTCTCATTATTTTAGAAGATTACTTCAGAACTCCTAGAGATTTGACAGAAATGATGAGTTCGCAAAAAGACAAAAAATAACATGTTTTGTTTAAATAAGTTCATTTCTACTTGTGGTGTTAAAAGTCTGTCTGGGGTTGTACGTGTGGTACTGTACAGTAATAGGGGCTATTAAATTATTGTAGTAATTGGTTAAAATACAATTTTATAAATGTAGGCCTAATAAACATAGAACCTTATTCTGTGCATTAATTTTATAATTTATATAACTTAAAACCTTGTATGATTATAATATAAGCCTATATAGTGATTATTTATTAGACTATTCTACTGATAAAAATAGGCCTAAAGAGTATCAGAGTTATTGATATTTAAAAAAAAACTATAAACCCTACTAAAATTAAGACAAAAACATGTTTTGGAGATGGTCAACAATGTACCTAGCAGCGTAGAACCTAAATTTAACTAACGCAAATGTCCCTGAGCAGGAATTACATTTACCTATTATTACCTAGCTCAAAAAGATAACATTCATTTACACTGAAGAATTGGGGCTTGTTGCACCCCAAAAACTATATTGATATTTGGTTTTTCAAACATCAATTCTTGCTCTTCCAATTTTGTGGTCCTAAATGTGTGTGTTTTAATTGAGCTCGGCCGTTAGGTGCAATTTTTTGTTTTGTTTGGAAGTAGATATAAACATTATCAATAGATGCTCTGGTAGATTATATTTAAAATGATTCTTTTAAGTCATTTGTAAATTTGCGCTAAAATGTAATTAGACCTACATATGACTGAAGTGTAAGCTCCATACCATTAAGTAGAACCAATCACAGCTAGACAAATAAATGAAAATCAATATCAGAATCAAAATTAAAGCTTCAGTGAGTGGAAAGGAAACGGTCACAATTTCCTAAACATTCTTATTTCCATTTAAATCCACTTTTAATAGCAATTCCAGGTAAAAATAACAGTATTATAAAATATAATTTTAGTATTTAAAATAAATTTATTAATTAAATGTAAAAGCCTGTCAACCACTAATTTCACAATAGGTATATAACTTAACATTGAACTCAAATTTCTCTAAAAGTATATCCATGCAAACATTTTTAAACTAACGTTAAAATTGTAACATAGTTAATAATTAATTACCATAAGTGTACTAAAAGTTAGTCATGGTAAAATTATGTTAAAACGGACTGACACACTTATGAGTTTAACAACCAAATTAGGCTGATAAACCTTTACAAAAAAGAATGTACAAGAATATAGCTATAATGTGCAATTATTTTATGCTACTTTTGAGTTCAGCAAATATTTTTCTGATATCAGGTAATTAACTGGTCTTGTGGTAATAAGTTTATTAGGACCTAAAATATACAAACCACTTTTTGTCAACTTCATCAATAACACTATGTTTTGGCCAACAAAAGATGTCACAAATTTCTTGTAGAAACTTAATTGTGACATTATTTCCAGATTTGTCTACAATGCCACCCAGATTACTCTATCGATGTAGAATGATTTATCATGAAATATATAATAGACCCTAGTATAAATGGTTTTCAATCTTTATATTCTGAATGTCACATTGACCTAATGAGTTGGTTTGAATTGGTGAGGACAGAACTTTTAAAAAATAGCTTCATCTGACATTCTGAAAAAGAAAAAAAAAAAAAATAGGGCCTTCTTTCAAAATCATTGTATAAGCATTTTGTGCAAATTTAATGTGATGCCTTTACAAAATGTATGTTTTGTGTACCACGCATAGCCACAATGTTGGACAAACTTTCTTCACACATTTCACTATGTTAACTCGAAGCACATCGGGATTTTTTTTTGCCAGAACTAGGCCTAACTGCAATTGAATACTGTTCTCTAGACTTCTCCGTTAATTCTGTCCACAAAACCTTTTCCATGAGAAGTACCATGCAAGTTCTATCATGTGGACTGGCTTGCTGCTTCATCAGAGTAAGTACATCGTGTGGACTGGCTTGATACTCCATCAGAGTAAGTACATCGTATGGACTGGCTTGATACTCCATCAGAGTAAGCACATCGTGTGGACTGGCTTGATACTCCATCAGAGTAAGTACATCGTGTGGACTGGCTTGATACTCCATCAGAGTAAGCACATCGTGTGGACTGGCTTGATACTCTATCAGAGTAAAAATATAGGTACCTTCTCATGATTCAAATCGTTGGACACCAGAGTATAAGCTTCAGCCAATAACCTGCGGCTGCTGTAAATACTGTCACTTGGTTATTCACCCTTCAAGATGATATTGAATTTCATTGTGTCCCTTGCAAGTATACATTTCTGCAAGATCGACTTCAATAAAGATCACATTTTCTTACTGCAAACTCTTTCATATCAGTTCACCTGCTCCATCATATCTCTTCCTAGTTTTTCTTTTATCCTGTCATATTATCTTGATTTTTCTCTCAGTCTTACCCTTTATTTTTGTTGTTTTTTCTGCATTTGTTATCAGTCATCACATCTAAAAATGGAAATTGAAAAAATACTCTAATTGAATTTTACTAATCGTGGGTTTTGTTACTGCATCTGCTTAAGATATTTATAAAAGCCTTATAGGGCTATGTAACTCATATAAATTAATATTGTTGATATAAACACACACAAGCCTGAACTAGCCTAGCAGGCCCATGATCAAATTTTTGTAAGCAGGGTCATCCATAAATCACATAATGCTCGTTTATTACCTTTATTGACCCTACCCCCCATGTAGCACCATATAGTCATTAGAGCTCCCCCTCCAACAACATTACATGGTTTATGGATGCCCTCAAAGACCTGTGACCTTAATATGATGTTTGGTTAATATCGGCCTAGTAGCCGACCTTTTATTTAGCTTTTAGTCTGTTTTTTGGGAGGTTAGTATCTTATAGTTTCTTTTTTACAGACTAAATCTCTTTTCTCCCCTTTTTGGTGCCTTCAAGTGCTCAAGAAATTAAAATTTAAAATTATGAGTCTAGGGGAAAAAAATTGGTGGCTTTAGAAAGTAAGTTACCACTGACAAAAAAGGATCATGAGGCAACTTCTGAAGCATCTGATCGTGTGTTCGATTGAAGAGAGCAATTGTAATGATACTGTTTTGGACCCCTCTCATACATTCAAAAAGTCATGGATGAAGTGTATTTTTCTTTAAAGTACTGTATGTAAAATTTCATTTTAATACTTCATCCATGGAAAATGATGCGTTTTCAGAAATAATGTCAATGTATTGCGCTTCAAAACTTTTTTTTCTTTAAAAGATCAACTCCGTTGTATTAGAAAGATCTTGTGACATGCTGGCTCCCTCTACCCAATAGGAAGCCAGCCTTATCAACATCAGGTTGCCAGGAACTTTTCTATTAGTTAGTTTTAACACTGCAGACAAGGGGTCCAAGAGGCAAGGGGTAGGTCATATATAAGCCACTTAAGCGTATGAATACACACAGTGCTGATAACATAAATCGAGAGAGTAATATCACATAACAGTGTCGGTAACAAAAATACAGAACTCGGTAATATAACAGTGCCGGTAACAAAAATATAGAACTCGGTGATATAACAGTGCCACTAACTTAAATCCACAGAGTACACAGTAATATATTAGGGAGTAAAATCACAGAAAAACAATCTAATTCAACAAAAATTGTATTATTTTATATCATATCTTCAATAACAAAGGTGTCATAATTTAAATAAATCGTATGCAGCATTGAAAGTCTTACTCATTTTATAAGAATATCAGAAACAATCAGATCACATAACCGCGAGCAGGTTCACAGTAAGGCATGCTCGCGTCGTCATCATCGTAAGAACCGATATCGTTATAATTGGTGCTCAATCACAAGGCAATATCATAATATAAATCTCTGTATCACTTCATTTGGCTCCCAATCGCGGGGCATATTCTCAATATCTATATACGATGCAGAAGGGGAATTTGCAGGAAGTTAGTGGTACACAGGGTATGTTGGAGGGCATTAAAACTATGCATGAAACTGGGCAGCAGAAGCTCAAAGAAGCCCTTCGAAAAACTGTAGATAAAATAAAAAATAGTTTGAACACTGCTTTCTTTGTCAAAAAACCTTAGAATTCTTGATTTATTTTTTGATTTAATTGTAAATAATAGTTGGATCTCTCAGTTTTTCTGTCGTTTTCAGGAATAAATGTTAGCTCTCTACATGATTTTTTGTTGTCAAAGTTGATAAATAGCAGCTCAATCATTAATTTTATTTAATAACTAACAGGTCATACTCCATCCAGGACCAGAAACAAATGAAACTCTCACACACACAGTTGACCCTTTTATTACTGTCAACTTGCCATCTGTAACAATGGTTGTCAGTCTGTTACTGTCAACTTTCCATTTGTTACTGTGGTTGTTGGTCTGTTATTGTCGACTTTCCATTTGTTACTGTGGTTGTCAGTCTGTTACTGTCGACTATCAGTCTGTAACTATAGCTGTCAGTCTATTACTGTCCGTCTATAATTGTGGTTCAGTCTGTTACTGTCACCTTTCCATTTGTTACTGTGGTTGTTGGTCTGTTATTGTCGACTTTCCATTTGTTACTGTGGTTATCGGTCTGTTACTGTCAACTGGTCATCCTGTTACTGTCGACTTTCCATTTGTTACTGTGGTTGTCAGTCTGTTACTGTCAACTATCAGTTTGTAGCTATAGCTGTCATTCTATTACTGTCCGTCTATAATTGTGGTTCAGTCTGTTACTGTCGACTGTCCCTTTGTAACTGTGGTTGTAAGTTTGTTACTATTACAATTTACATGTTTAAAAAAATAATATTTTTTTAATTGCATAGAAAAAATCTATGGGCTATCAAAATATTTACACAACAAAGATGAATTTGAAAAATCCCATTCATTCTGAAATTTACATAGTATAATTTTTTACCTTTCACTTATGATCCTGCCTTTATTGTCTTTGTGAGTGTAAAATCATATTTAATTCAAATAATACATAGATAAATTGACAAAATGGCATTTTTAACTTTCTTAGTTCCATTGATCTTGGAAATTAAGCATTTTTTTATTGGGCTTCCTAGAACACTTCATTAGATTAAGGTTATCAACTAAAACACTAAACAAAAAATAAAATTATGAAAATGTTCATTGTGTTTATCATACTTGTTGAAATTGTTTTATTTCAACAAGTTTAATTGGACTAAATGTTGTAGCCTCCTCTCCCATTGGGTGATTAAAGAATATAAGGATACGAAGCTTACGAAATACTTGAATTAAGTTTTTATGTTACAGGTGAGAATTTGTTTGAAAAAATCTGACAACATTCTTCAATAGTGGTTAGAAGTAAGATTTTTTTAATACCCTAATTAGAAGAAATAGTTTCAAAAACAGTATGTTGCTAGCTGCAAATATATACTATTTGATATAACTAAGACAAATAAATAATAATGCATTCATTGGTTATGTAGTATCAAATTTTAAAATCTTTATTGAGAGAAAAACATTAACAGCTTTAAGATGCTTATGCAACTATTATTCAAACAATATTAAAGTAGTTCTTAACAGCAATTTTGAAAACTAATTTCAAGAATAAGTTTCACTATTCACTTCGACACATTTATAAGTTCCAGTACAAGTAAAATTCCAGGCCAAACATTATACAAGTGAATTAAAAAATAAAAATTGTCATAACATTTATGTCACCTACACACATTATAAAATAATTGCAATATTCAATTTTTTTCTAAAAAATACTTTTATCACATAGTAGATTAATTTGATATAGTTTTGTTTGTCATGGTATAAATATCTGCGTACAAACTATCTCGTTGGTACAATCAAGGACTAGGCCTGCAATATTCTGAAAACAGTGAATGATTAAGTTCACTTGTTGAAAACAGCTGATATGAAGGATATTAGGTACTTAGTTAGAATTCAGCACATTTTATACTCTTCAAAACTCGTTTCATCATTTGATATTACTTTTGGAAATAGATTTTTAAAACAGAATATAGCACATAGAACATATTAAAAAAATGTAAAAGTATAAATATTTGCAGTAAAACAAACCATTTAAAATGAATAGAGACATTTGAATGCTTGGTAAATGCAGTGATCTCTATACTATACTGGATGGACATAAACACACCCCTTGCAATGAACCAAATTGTGACGCTTAAGTTTGTCGTCTGCTTGTTAGCGAGGGGACAGATTTAACGGTTTCTTTCAATGCTATTGTGCAAAAACGTGTTTCTGGTGAATAAAAGTATGTGTTTGAAAATAGTGAAGTATTATTAAAGTTTGATAATTAAAATGAAAAAGGGTAGCTTAAAACTTAATTACATTTGTTTGAATGACAAACTGTATAGTAGTTTTACATTCAAATGCTCATTTAGGTTATAGGCTTGTAGGAACTAGGAAGTATTACTAAATTACAATATATTTTAAGTTGGCTCTTAGCTTGTATAGTCTGTTGCTTTCAGAAGCCATTTTATATTTAATATTCGATAACTATAATGAAATAAGGTTGCTAAAAACATGATTACTTTTGTTCAAATGAAAAACCTTGTGTAGAAGTCTTACTTCAAACGATCATTTAGGACTTAGGTTATCGCCTTTTAGGAAGTATTACTACATTAGCCTACATCGACTTATTTCAAAGAAACAAGTCACGAGTGTTGAACTTAGTAAAGGGTTTGAAGACCATTGCTAACACATTTATTTTGATTAACTAATCATACATTGATATATCTCATATATTCATAAAAATTAGAGAACAATCTCAAAATGCAACATTACCTTGTATGTGTGTAAGAGAGAAAGAGATAGTGTCCATCCAGTTATATTATAGAGATAAATGCAATGGGTAAATGGGTTGAATACAATCTTAGAAAACGCGGCCAACTCAAGAAATTAACTTTCCCACTATGGGAGGATCTTTTTGTCAGTTCTATTTGTGTTTACAAAGAAAATGTTAACATTCATTATAACAATCATACATTCATTTAAGTGTTAAACTACTGTTCTGGGGCTTGGTTGTTGAAGTAAGTTGGGCAAGCCCACCAATAAGGAGTATAACAGCTCCAAAACTATTTTTACCAATCCTTGAATTCTAAGTACAGGATTCGGAAGAATCCAACTCTATTATTTAACAATCCATTGTTTGTTCTAAGCCCATAGTAGGGTAATTAATAAACTATCAAAACAGAATTAATTGTAAACCATGCTCTCAATCTATATTAATTTGTTACAGTTTCCTAAAACACTTAGAATTTAAATGACTAATCAACAAGTTTTACCAGATTCTTATATTATTCTGTATTGTGATTGTAATGTTGAATAAAACATTCTACCATTCATAAAACAAAATTAATGTATGTTTTACAATATGAATACACACACTTGTCAAAAGTGAAGGAAATGAAGGAAAGTGATGTGAGTGGGACAAGCTGAGAGGATTCCAAGGAGGATGATCAGACGGAGGTGTGGTGCAGGAGGCCAAGAGGAAGACCCAGGGACTGTTGGAGGCAGATAAGTGGTGAGAGGACAGATCCTGTCATTGGCAGGAGACTTTATATAGTCATGGTGATGATAAAGATGATTCACAGTGTCATATACATTCAAAGACTACTTTAGGTTAAACTTGTACAAGATTGAAACATTTAATAGAATTTGTTTCTGAATGTTTGATAATTTATCTATGATATATTCTATAGTATTACTAATAATTATTATTCATAATAATTTTTTTACTGCACTTAATGGCACAAACTACTAGTACAATATTTCTAAGCAAGTTTATGGTGGAAATATTTAATGTGCTTTTTATTGCCAATAACTCTAAAATAAAACTGATTCATTTCAACTTCAAAAAGAAAAATCTAAATAAATACTAAATGATTTATACCAATGTGGTCCATCCTATCTATGACTCGCAAAATAGTAAAGAAATAATAATGGTATTAATAGTTTACAAGTACAATAAAGTAGTATTATGATCATACCAATATAGTTTGGGATATGACCAAGCCTGTTTTTGTTTCGATTATGCATTTCATGTTTATGCCTTATATATTGCTTATTTAAAAACCCGTACAAATCGAAGGCCAGAAGAAAACAGGTTGTGGGCCGCAGGCTGATTTATGCTACAAGGTTGGTAAAAATATTAATAAAACTATTTCCTATATTAAAATATATATATAATGAAGAAATATGAATAGTAAAAAAACTGCAACACATTTTTAACTTCGATATTTAAATGACTGGCAGAGCAAACTTTCATTAGTTTAGAATATATTCTATATCAAGACAATTAAAATATTTGATTTGCAATATTTTTTTTATTAAAATATAATTGCAAAACTATCACTAGAAGTATAGTTACAAATAACTCCTTTTACTCTTTCAGGGTGGCTACAAAACATATTTTACTAAATTCCCTGACTTTTCCAGGTTTTCCAGGCAACATTTTTCAATTTTCCCTGACTACTTTTTTCCATTTTTAATGGTGGATGATGATTTGTTTTATTTATTATTGATCACATATTAAAAAAGTTTGTATCTACTAAACAAAAACAGTTTTTTATCAGTTATTTTAAAAATTAAAATGTTATTTTATTTAGGTATTATTAACTTTTATTTTAGTGTTTAGTTGTGAAATTAATGGGATTTTTAGACATATTTTTAAATTCCCTGACTTTTCCTTATTTTTAGTTAAATTCCCTGACATTTCCCTGTTTTCCCTGTCATTCAAAAATTCCCTGACTTTTCCAGGTTTTCCCTGTCTGTAGCCACCATGTCTTTGATGTATAGAATTGATTATATATTTAAAAAGTTTATTCTTAGCTAATTTTGACTATCATTATCTATGGTACCTTAAAGTAATTGTATTTATATTAATGATATAAATAATTACCTCTAATAATCTAAGTGTAGTAACGTCATCATCACAAGGACTCTAGTAACATCATTACAGGGACTCTTGTAGTAACATCATTACAAGCTATCAACTGTAGTAGCATCATTACAAGGACTCTACTGTAGTAACATTACAGACACTACTGTAATAACTGTAGTACTGTAGTAAGTAGAGAGACTGTGTCCCAATGACAGTTCTATATTTAAATAAATTTGACTATGAAACATAATGTTTGATTTGACAGATTACAACAACAAGCTAAACAGTTATACAGGGCCAGTACTTTTAACTAACAATTTGTTTTGCTAAAAAACAAAACCTAATAAAACTATTTTTAGTTGGTAAATTGAGATAATTTATACAAATATGTTTAAGAGTCAGGATTTATTAAAATCTCAAAGAATCGATTTTAACATCCCTCACATCTATGGTCACATGGTCTTGGCGTCACTCTAACAATAGACTGGATTGCTGATAACAGTTTCCCACTCTTCCTACATGCAAATGCAGGTACATTTTCTCTAGTGTTCTTCCTTCTTTACCCCTATCCCATTACCATTTTCTTAGCAACTTGTTTGCATTATAGGAATATGTACTAATTACAGTGTAAGTGATGAGGAAGTCTATCCACATTTGCGGAGAGACTGGGAGACCCCAAATTCCCAACCATTGTCCGTCCAATTTGTTGTGAGTGTGACGGTTTGGACCATTCGAGCAAAGAAGTGGGTCATTAGTGTGGTTAATATAACACACCTAAACAAATACTAAGGTTTAATTGCAAATGATATGATTTCATCAACTGAATAACTCATTTGTATTTGAATCTAAAACTACTTTTTACAGTTAAAAACTGTCAATGTTTGGAGTGTTCATGTTGCACTATTATCCGATTTCCCGAAGTCAAATAAGGCAACTAGTTCTTACTCCCTAAATTTGAATTATGAAACATTACTGCGCACACACACACACACACACAAAGGCTCTTAGCTCCCAACAGTCTTATAAATTAGTACACAACTTCATCTCTCATTAAAACACAAATTCACTTTAATAAATGCTATAATAATATAACCATTGTTATAAAACAGTACTCACGAATGTAAGTCAAGATAAATAATTGTTAGTCTGTAATATCAGGTTAACTACCTGAGGAGTCATCAACCACTTAAACGATGAGAGCTGTTCAAAGTCTCACAATACAAGGAAATATTTTATTGTTCAAAACACACACTGTGTTTGATATGTATAAAATGTAGCACCAACACAAGCAGTGGTGTCAGCCAGTTTACCAACACAAGCAGTTCTATCAGTCAGTTCACCAACACAAGCAGTGGTGTCAGTCAGTTCACCAACACAAGCAGTTCTATCAGTCAGTTCACCAACACAAGCAGTGGTGTCAGTCAGTTCACCAACACAAGCAGTGCTATCAGTCAGTTCACCAACACAAGCAGTTCTATCAGCCAGACTTTTTGATTTAATCTTGAAAATGTTAAAATCTTTTATAGCAGAGTCCCTCAAAAATTCTGTTGTTTGATTATAACAAACTTAAAACAACTACCTATATTTAGTTGAAAATACAAATTTGTGCGATCATAACATTTATTCTAAAGAATTTACATTTATGGTTTATGCACGGATCTATTGAATAAATTTAACCTGAACTATTTGTAGTACGAATATTGCTTTATATAACTCAAACTAGAATAAAACTCCATGTTTTCAATGAAACTCGATTTGACTCATGACCTGACTAAATCCTGCGGAGGGAAGGGCAATTTTCAAATGCTTTTTCCTATTTTATGTTATTTTAAATACAATTGTTATATCAAATAATGAGAAAATCAAACTGTTAAAATTGTTTTTAAAATATCGCTTGAGAGGAAAACTAACAAACTACTCAGTGTCAAAAGATCGACCGTTGTAGCCAACAACAAAATTGTGATATTCCCTTTGTGTTTCCTTCTTGTGTACATGATTTTATTATTTTCATGTTTACAAAACATTGGCTATTATTGGAATACATAATATGTTAGTTATCAACTCTCAAACAAACCGTTATTTTATAAGGAACTATATCATCAAAATGAACAAACATTGTAAGTGACATTTTATTTCTAAAATCTGAATATATGAAATTTTATAATAAATCTGCAACGACTGACTGTATGAAAACATTTGTCCATGGAAACTTTCATTATGAATAATACAACTTACAATGTTGCTCTGGTGACGGCGATTCATGTAGTGACTTGCGACAGCTAGATTAGCGGATATCGATGTTCTCATGCCCATGGCTTGCCAGTGACAGGGAGGTCGGAGTCTCAATCTCATCCAAGTGTGCAGAATCTCGTTTTTATTAAATAATTTCTCACTTTCCCTCCAGACAAATATGGGTAAATTTCCTCTAAATTTTACCTTCCTCCATGAACCATTGGCACAGTTAAAATATTTATATAGCCCAGACAGGTTGTAAGATACAGAGGGGGTGGAAATAAAGGATAATTAAAATCGTGTGAATTAATCTTATTATGCATGTGAATTTGACACTAAGTGAACTCTGTCCTCTTTATCAGCTGGTTAGGTTCACTTGTAAGTCCGGTCCTGCATGCCTCTTTCAAGATGAGTTGAACAGGACCAACACAATATTGAAAACTAGAACTATATGAAATAGCAAGAAAAAATTAAAATATTTATATTATGTTTTTAACTATAAAATGCACCCTTCGTTATCCCTGAATGGTATCAAACTTACCTTTAACTATTTCACTATGGTATAGCTCATAAAATAAGCCCATAGTGTAATCAGTCAAGGTAGAACTGATCCCTTCCAGGGTAAACATATGTATGTATTATTAGAATTTAAGTTGTATTTTTGTCCTTGTGCTTGTTTTCGTCTATCTCATGAAAAAGGACGAGTACCTACTTTCTGTATCCCCGACTCCAACTAATGACACACCATTGTAATAAATAACTTTGTGGTTGATGACTCCTACCTACACTACAACATGTTTCTGTGAGCAAATTGTTGATTGATAACTAAGGCCACCACACTATTGTTGTAGAAACATTCAAGATCATATACAGGACCACTGACAGAAATTTACATCAATCAGTACATATTTCTGGTTGGGGTTAAAGAATAAAAAGGATATCGGTCACTATAGCATTCCTGGTTTCTTTCGTAATTTCCTGTGGGGCTAAACTAGTGTCATACAGTTATATGTTAAAAACTTATTTATCATAGTGCATTAGGAAATAGAAAGTTCATTGCCGCACTTACAAAATGTATGTATTCCTATCTTAAACTAGTTCTATCCAGTCCACGTCATTACACCATATCCATATATTGAGCAAGTTCTATCCTCTCCACTTCATTACACACTATCCCTATTTTGAGCTAGTTCTATCTTTTCCAGGTCAATTCTAATTAGGGATGTGCAAGAACTATTTTTTCAATTCGAGACAATCTCAAGGCGGGAATATAAAAACGTAGCGAGGCATGAGACAACGTCCTTTAAAAGTACAAAAATGCAAATTATGTTTATTAAAGTAAATATATAGCTTATAGAGTTACTTTTTGACATTTGAGCTGGTGCTTGCTTTAGATTGTCTTATAGTTTATTCAAACACTTGAGATATAACTCATACACATTTTAAATGTAATTAATAAAATAGTGATAGGTAGTTACAATGAACAACATTTAAAATTTAATTTTATAGTTTAACAGCTTATATTGCCAAAGTATGATAATGAAAAACAATATGTATAACCAAAACATTTCTTAATAAAGGCTGTTGGGAGGGGGGGGAGATTGCGGCCTATTTTTGGGTTATTATAATATTATTGGAAATAATAAATTCCTGGTTTGGTTTTTTAATTTCTTAGGGCCATTATTTGCTTTTTTTTTCTAATTTCTCAAATTTTCGAGATTCATTTTTTAACTTTTGTGACGAGATCAAGATATGTTTTTTCTCAAATTTTTGAGATATTTTTGAGTCGCGCACATTCCTAATTCTAATGTTATCATCCCATATGCATCTAGGTCATTTTACCAGTCAAGCTCTTGAACACGATTCTAGTTTCTTCCACTCACGCTGCATGTCCTGCCCACAAACTTAAAATTCATGAAGGACAAAGAATGAAAAGATAAATCATGTAATCATTAACAAAATTTTAATTTATTATTTAATGCAACCATGTAGCGAATGCTAGGGTTTTACTTTTATTCCAACTTAATTTGAGAAAAAACGAAGAAAAAAAACATACTCCAAACGGTTAAGGTATCCCTTGACAAAAATATATATCAAATATTCACGGTATTAGAATTTTGACAGGATTTTTAAAACGATGGAAAAAGTGGTCGGGTAAAAGATCCGTACTTAAAAAAGTATATAAATCATTAGTGTCTCAAAACAAATAAATGCATCAATGTTCACATTTCCTAACCTTGCATCAATTCATCAGTGGCCCTGTCAAGGATTATAGTAAAGTAATGAGAAACTCTACATGTTACTTTAAAACAGTAATGGTGGAAAGAGTAAGAAGTTTCTTTTCAAAGTAGATAATTTACAAAATTGGAAGAAATTCAACGTTGCTCAGTTTCACCAAGTTTTATCACAAGGGTCAGTAACAGCCGAGTCTGTGGCTGACATATCAATGCAGTCCAGAAGCCACATCTTCACTGTCACCCACAGAGGCACGCAATGACATTGAGTTTGTCCTCACACTGTTGCTGGATTCCTGGAATGAATAACATGAATATGAGGCTGGCTGTACATTATTTTAAACACAAGACCTTAACGAGTGTTAATCAAATTCAGGTTTCTACACACATAATTTCACTGCCTTCCTCAGGAGGTACTACGTTACAATTCTATCATGTTTATTTAATTACATATTATATTTTGACCAATTCACATTATTACATGTGTAATTTGTAACCTAATTAATTTGTTTTGAAATTGATTAGCTAAGATGTTTCAGGTGGGTGTGGCAAGTTTTATAAAGTGTGAGTTTAATCAAAGCACATATAATATGATTATGCCTTGGACATGTAATGAGGATGGAAAAGGAGAGAATAACAAAGAGAATGATGGAGATGAAGTAAGTAGGAAAAACCACAACAGAAAGTGTGCAAGTGAGAGGGGAAGAATGATGGGAGGATAGAGTAAAATAGAGGAATTTTACTAAACTGACCCGACTACAAACTGGAAACAGTTCAATATGATGAGGATGATATAAAATAATTATTCTATATGGATAAATTAACTTAAGCTATTGATAAAGAAGATAATTATTTAGAAGAATTAAACATCGTAGTCAAGACAAGGAAGATCATAAACTTGTTTCTTATCAACAAGACATGTTGAGGGAAGCTGAGGGGAGAAGGAAATTATAGTTCAGATCAAATTTTTTTGGCCAGAATAAATCAAATATCTCTCTAGTAGGTATGTTTAGTTTTTTTATCACTGTGTCTTACTGCTTGATCAGGCTATGATAATATATTATACTCTAATAGGGTAGGGATGAGAAGTGAATCATTTTAAAGGTAGTGTACCCATATTTGTGTGGAAGAAGAATGGGAAACAATTTTGGAAAAATCACCCTCAGTAGACTCGACCAGGATTCGAACCACAATCTCCCCATCTTTAGCAAGCCAGTCTAACACAAAAGTGCTGCCTAAGACCATTCGGCCACTGAAGTAGGCATATGGTTAGTTTAATTTTCTACAAATATAAATATCAATAGTTTGTAAATATTTGTCAGGGGAATCGGGGAATTTTGACAGAACTTTTGCAAAAACCTCTCCCTGCTTCCCTAGTGAGACGAGGGCAGAAGGGAAAGGTTTTATACAGGTGTGTAGGAAACATACTATGGAAAAGAGAAGTTCCTCTGAAGTGTAAGGAAGTGTTGTGTAGAGTATACTTCATACCCATAGTTATGAATGCAGCGGAAATTTGGACTTTAGATAAAAGAGAAACGAGGAAAGTGGAGTCCATGGGAATCAAGTTTTTGAGGGTTATGCTAGCTGTCACCTAAAGAGATAGGATTATGAATGAATATGTAAGGTCAAGAGTTGGGGTACATGAGATGGGTTGAGGAAGTAAGGCTGAGATTTTAAAGACATGTAATGAGGATGGTAGAGGAGAGGATTGCAGGAAGATTAATAGATATGAAGTATGTAGGGAAGAGACCGCAAGGCAGACCAAGAACGAGATGGGAGGAACAGATAGTAACAAGTGTGCAAGTGAGAGGAGGAGAGTGCAGGAGGATAAATGGTGGAAGGACAGAGGGAGATGGAAGCATTTTACTAAACAGACCTGACCACAGGCTGGAAACAGTTCATGATGATGATGGAACTTGAACAGAACTTTAACTGCAAAAATATATTCCCTTTAATCTAACAACATAGAGCACTGTGAATTTGATTATTTCTGTTTGTGACATTAAAGAACTGACCTTGAAACAATTTTATTCACCAGACTTTGGATCACATTGGCTCTATCAAGCTATCAGGGAATGTTCCAAAACAATAAAATGATTACTAAGCTGTGTCGCCACTGAAGATATATAGAGCAACAACAACATGTTTGCAAATAAAAAAAATAAAAAGTTGGTGTTTGTTGATGTAAGTTGCTCTGTGTTGTATCATGTTGATGTTGCAATAAACACAAGATGGTGTTTGTTACATATAACCGTTCGAAGCGGTAGGGATTAAAAGAAAATATGAAGCAGAGACCAACATTCAGTCGCATAAACAACTTTTTTTTCTATTCAGACAGTTTGTTTCAGTTGGTATGTGGTACGTGTTGTAGTTAAAAAGGGCTTCACTAGTGATGAGTTTAGTGGCATGGCATTTAATAGAGTTCAGAGAATTTCATTTAATTAACTGATAGTTACAAACAACATCCGCCCTAATGGCTGCCACTAAAACATCTTCTTCGTGCCCCATATTGACACAAACTATCAACTGTTTCATCGAGAAAACAACCAACAACATGATGCAACAACGTTACTCCTGTGTGGACAAATTGTTGACTTAAGTTGATCAACCTTGTGCAGCCAAAAAGTTTCTATATGTTGCTTCAGGGAGAGGGAGCTTTAGATCCATCTCTTGATCTGTTGTCACTATAAAGCCATGTTTAACTAATACATTAGGTTAATCCCGTCCTAATCTCCACTTACTAACTAAATCAAATCAATTTTGAATCGAATATCATGCCATGTACCACTTTCTAGTCCAAATGGATTATTTTATGGTGAAAATAATTTAAATCGAATCCGAATTGGATATTAAGCTAAATTATTTTTTAGTCAAGTTCAGTAAATAAATTAATACCATAATATATATAGCTAGGCCCTGACCCATTAAATAAAACTTAGATATTGGCCATATGTCTTACATAGAATGTTATGATGGAATTGTAATTATATTTTAATAACAGATCGGGTTAATTTTCTAGAGAAAGTTGAATTATTCAAAAGTTTGTCTTTAAGATTTTAATTTTGAATTACATTTCATCAAGTCCGAATCTGGGATATATTAGTTTGGATTTGAAATATTGAATCCGATTAGAATATTTTAAACATTAAGATTCAGAAGTTCAAATCTTGGTCCAGGTTTGGGTTAAGTGTGGATGCGTTAGGAACATGACAAGGATTGTGAGTGAAGTTACTTACAGACAGAGTGACAGGCCAAGGCATCAGCTGGAGAAAGACAGACAGAGAGAGATGCAAACAAGTCATGTATGAGAGCAATAGAACATAACACATGTTTCAAGTGCCACACACAACTGTTAGTGTGTCCTTTTATTATGTTGGGATAAAAGATATGCATCAAAAGAACATTAAAAAAATAACTACTATTCTAAGTTTGCAAAATGTTACAATGGAATTTTCTCCACTCCTCAAATCTACTTATGAATTCAATAGCCTATTTAAATGAACCATCCTAATTATTTTACCCTTCTTTCCAATCTAACCCGCCTCGGTGGCGTAGTTGGCTAACGTGCTAGTCATGTTGAACTCTACTGCCGAGGACGAGGAGATCGAGGTTCGAATCTCAGTCGGGTGAACTGGGGATGGTTTTTCCTAAATGGTTTTCCACTCTCCCTCCACGCAAAACACTCTCCCTCCACGCAAATGCGGGTTCACTTCCTCTAAATTCAATCTTCCCAATTCCTAATCCATTAGCGTAATTAGTAGTAGAAAGGAAAAAAAAGTTCACCGGACCAAGATTCGAACCTCGATCTCCCCGTCCTCACTGGTCTGGCTCAACACGACTGGCGCGTTAGCCAACTACGCCACGGAGGCGGGTTTTAATTTTATTGAAAGTGTTGTTTTGAAAAAATAAATGGTTAAAATAAGAAGCGATAGCCAAGCCAGTACACTTGTCTTAGTGATAGTGGAGTAGAAACAGTTTAGATAGAACACAGCTTCATCAGGTAAAGAGAGGAGATTGATGCTCTTGGTTGAACTGCAAGGTTAAGAGCATTCATCATAGCAGGCCAAACTCAGCCCCCTGCTTGCATCTGTGTTTGTGTGTGCACACAAGGTATTAGAGTAAAATGGAAAAGAAAAGACCTACGATATGTCAGAAATAATTATAAGTCCTTGCGATTTTATCAATTTATAGCTCTCGATTGATACAAATAACAAATGTGCAGCAGCGGCTTAAGGGCCGTGCGTAGCCTGGGCATGATATGAAAATAGTCCCCAAACCTAATGTAGCCTGGGCGTGATAAGAAAATAATTCCCAAACCTAACGTAATCTGGGTGTGATAATAAAATAAACCCCAAACCTAACATAATCTAGGAATAATGGTGGAGTTGCTTAGCATAACAATTGTTCACTTTTTGATAACATCATGAAATTTCACATATTAGTATAATTTTGTGGTAAGATAGAATTTAGTACCACTCTTAAAAAGTTATTTTTCATTTGCAACCTTGAAAAAATAGCGCCCTAATTTTTTAAATTTTTTTTTTTGCAATTATATTGTAAACTGTTAATAATGTGTTTGTTAAATTTATAATAAATAAATGATCCACATGAACCTTCTCTCTCCATTGGAACAAAATAATATACACTACCAAACCCGAGCACAAATTGCGCTATACTAATGTAAAATATTTTTTTACTCCAGGTTTTAAATTTTATAATTTAATTTTTAAAGAATTAAAGTCCTCATTTGTATATTTGGACCCATAAAAAAAGATCGATATCAGGTCCACAAAGGTCAACACTACGTATTAAAATTTTCGACATTTTATTAGGGGTTGTACATCTTAAGGTTATCGCATTGCTATTAAATTCCTTATTTATAAATTTAGACCAATAAAAAAGGTATATATTGACTATTAAGTCTAAAATGATAGAGATAAATCATTGCTGTACAAACATTTCCCCTAGGTTGTTAAAGCAAAAAGAACATCAAATTTTGGAGAGACCTATTTATTTACTTACTCTATGTCATTGGAGAATTAATGTTAAAACTTAAGTAGTATTTTTGTACAACTAAAGCTCAGAAAATTGTATTAATATATTTGCCAATATCTCAGAAACTATTGTTTTTATAAAAACATATCTCAAATAAAAGTTTATTTTTATTTTTAATAGTACTGCAATTTTGCAATGATAAGTTATTTAGTATCTCAAATAATTGTGGATATATGGATAATTTTCGCTTCTGTAAAGTAGCCTAAAAGTCATTTTCATGGGAAAATCAAAATAGACATTTTATTTATAATCTTAATCAACACCTAGATAAGAATTTTAATCAAAGTCGTCGGGGCCGATTTTGAGAAAATGGTTTTTTTCTCTTTTCGCCCTTTATTAAACTACTTTTAATTTCAGGGTTAAACATACACACGGCATTGCAAAAAAAAAAAAAAAAAAG
>CABFWB010001461.1:51344-63705 GCA_902151455.1 Timema bartmani
TTTTTTTTTTTATTCAATGTTGTCCTAACTGTGTAAATACTAATGTTTAATTTGTTAATAAATATACATGTAATGAATTTAATATTTGTTAATATTCCAAGAATACTGTGTTTTAAGTAATTTTTCTTCCAAAAAGACTCTACTTAACACAATAGGAAACCCAGGGCGTGCGGCTTGAGCTCACTCTCCCCACTAGTCCATCTTCCACCCCTTTATTTTTCATCGCTTATTTCTGCATACACTCATAAGTTTTTTGCACACATATAAAATAAATATAGGCTAGTAAATAAAATTAATTTTATGTGTTTTATTGCGTCTCTTTATATGAAAAAGAAATACTTCCTAAAATTAAAACAATTTGTAGCTAAGTATTTATAATATCTATCACAAGTGACAGCTGTAGATCAAATGATTTGATGTAAAATACTTGAAAGTAGATCTAGTAGCTTTTCTAGCTGTCAGAATTGAGCTGTAGGTGAGTGCTAGGTAAGTGTTAGGTGAGTGCTAGGCGAGTGCTTTGTCCTCAACAATGACCTACCACATTTCCAGGGGTTACTTAAAATCAAATTCCCTTGTCCTGTTTTGTTAGAGCCACTCAAATAAAAGGTGCTAATAATAAAAATTAAAATGTGTAAGAGCATAATTATTTTAAGGTTTATTCTGGCAAGAGGTTAACCCACGCTTGTACATTTCCTTGGAAGTCAAGAGTGTTGAGTTGCAATTGTGCTGAGCATAGCATATATCTAATATAGATTGCATCCTGTTGACGAGAAAGCATGGTGCGACCGACGGACCTTCCTGGCTTGTTGGGCACCTCGAGATCAGCAAGTTTAAGTAATAGTAATAACACCTTGTTTAGTGATTGGTTGATTAAAAATTAGGAGCGGAGCTTCACCCCAGTTGAAGAGAAGCCATTCTTGGTGCATGAAAGTCGTCCTCTAGAAACCACTGATTAAGACACGTAGGGAAAAACTGTGATCTGGTGGCTCCCCCCCCTGGAGGGTCGATCGCGGGTCTCTAGGAAGTTTTGCGAGTCCCATTATTGTGCATGCTGCCTCGTCAGGGGAGAGCTACTCGTTTACCTATGTAGTAGTTTAGTCATCTGAATCGATTAATAAATATACATTATTGAACTAACATTAGAGTCTCACTCCCCACAAACCACCCATTCCAACCCCTACCGCTCGGGGTTCATCCCAATCATGTAAGCCCCTAAGGTGCCGCGGTAGTGTTGCAGTTAGGGTTGTCTACCGGGCACCCAAATAAAATGGGGACGTTATAAATGTAAAGTTAAAGTTTCTTAGAGATAAAATCAATGTTAAAAGTGTTGGCCAAAATGGTTGCATACTTTGTTCTATTAAAATGTATACCCCTTGAGAACATTAGAAGGGACTTTGTGGCCATTGGACAAGTAGGTGTGGGGGTAGTTTAAGCTGTATGTAAGAACATATAAAGCATTAATAGATGGTTAGTGGGAATAATATAAAGGAACTAAATAGCACCTCCAACAGCCNTCTCACTCCGCACAAACCACCCATTCCAACCCCTACCGCTCGGGGTTCATCCCAATCATGTAAGCCCCTAAGGTGCCGCGGTAGTGTTGCAGTTAGGGTTGTCTACCGGGCACCCAAATAAAATGGGGACGTTATAAATGTAAAGTTAAAGTTTCTTAGAGATAAAATCAATGTTAAAAGTGTTGGACAAAATGGTTGCATACTTTGTTCTATTAAAATGTATACCCCTTGAGAACATTAGAAGGGACTTTGTGGCCATTGGACAAGTAGGTGTGGGGGTAGTTTAAGCTGTATGTAAGAACATATAAAGCATTAATAGATGGTTAGTGGGAATAATATAAAGGAACTAAATAGCACCTCCAACAGCCAATACCAGTATAAGAACAGAGGCAAGTTCCAAGTCCTCGTTGAATCCGTTCTTAAGTGGGACACAGCGATATCCAGTGCGCAGGCACAGGACCTGGAATATTCAAACATAGGGAAATGTTTCAAATTGTTTGTATGGTCCAATCTTCATAGAAAGGACCTTGTAGAAAATACAAACAGTTTTTACGCTCAACATTGATACCTTTTACTATGTTATTGTTATTTTATAGGTTTTGATTATTTATATCAAAAGTGACCGCTGCAGATCACAACACTTGACATATTAATACATGAAAATAGATCTAGTATCTTTTCTGGCTGTCAGAAAAGGTGCTTTCTATGAAAATTGAAGCATAAATCTACTGTCAAACTTAACAATGTACGTTTTAAATGTCATTGGGATCAATTTGTTTTACAACACCTAATTAAAAGCTTGTAAAAATCGTCCCTTCAAACGAAAACAACAATACAAAATTGTTGATACAAAAAATATAATAGTTTAAGAAAAAAAATAATCAAAGATTAAGATTTATTGTTACTTTACTTTACAAAGTCTAAAATGCTTTTTGGGCAATGTTTGTATTAATCGCTTATTAATAATACTTAGCACCGCGTCTTACTACCCGTTAGGGTTATACATTAATTGCTTATTGCTTTATTAGTATCTGGGACTTCCTGACCAGTGTAACCCAAAACTCTTCCCCTCAAACTTACAACTCTTAGAGATCTTGTGACACGGTTATCTGTTGCTCGACCCAAGTAGTCTAAACCCAAGAATAACCTTATGCCATCATAACATCTTACAACATCCATTTCTGTCCATTAAAAAGTAGAGAGGATGTTTGTCATAACATCTTACAACATCCATTTCTGTTCATTAAAAAGTAGAGAGGATGTTTGTCATAACATCCCCTTCTGTCCATTAACAAGTGTAGAGGATGTTTGTCATAATATCTTACAACATCCACTGTTGTCCATTAACAAGTGTAGAGGATGTTTGAAAGACTGACATGTAAGATTGGGGCCCATGAAAACAAGCTCTGCAATGTTTGTGAAGGCTCCTCTGATAATTTACCGGGTAGGTTGCTTGTCCGATGAAGTTGGAGTCCCCAAACATGTCCTCATCCTGAACGACAAACCTCAGGAGAGCATAAGGAGGGTTGGCTATGTCAAACTCACAGATTTCGTTCCAAACAGGATTGAAACCGTTGTCCGCTGGAAAACATAATTCAAAGGTTACCTAAACCCCCATTCAACCTGAACTGCTTCTTATTATTTACAGTGGGAGGTTGGTTGACTCCCAATAATAGACTATAAATACAACCCTAACTCGTCCTATATTTTACCATAGGCTCTTTTAGTATATTACTTAATAACTAATAATAAAAGACAATCGTCTAAGAGAGCCCCTTATATGTGAACAAAATAAAACCTACGGATGTCAAAGTGAATTTCTAGAGACCTGGGTTCTGGTTTACTGTATTACTGGCACATTGTAAATGTGCTCAACGTGATCTGTGTGTTATAATGGTCCTGTGCAAAGCAAACATGGACATTTGTTTAAGTATTTTATTTTTTACTATCAAATTACATTACAGCATGGTATTTTAATGTGAATATTGGAATTGTAAATGTTGACATCGCTAGTAAAAAAAGTAAAAGTCACACTTACTGACAGTCTTGGTGGTCAGTTTGACCCCAGAGTCAAAGTCCGCCCCCACGACCTCTATCTCTACGAAGGGGCTAGCTGTGCCGCGACCTGTCTTGCTAAGGTGTCGGGCCCCGATGACTCGTATGGATATTGTGAGCGGGTCGACCCCCACCAGAGTGTTCTTGTCGTAAGGGTCAAACTCATCTCGGAACATAAATTCAGGGCGCAAGAGGTACCCGCAGTTGCCATTCTCCCGGAATTTGCCTTGGTTCAGCTGCATCGCCTTGTCTGGATTGAAATGGTTTCAATTTGTGTTATTAGCACCTGGGACCTGATCACTCATCTATGAATACAATAGATATTTATATCACTGATTAAATAAAATAAATTAAAATTTATAAAGAAATTACTAACAATTTACAAATTGCAAATGGACTTTCTGAATAGTGAAATCATAGATTATTTTTTATTTGAGGTACTTAATATGCATTTTCTGATCTGACTGATGATTATATCAGCAAAAAGTTTACAAACTAGCTTAGATCTAGACCAGACACAACACCCAGACCTATGCCATTAATTCTTTCCTGTAAAAGAGGAAACCCAAGAATTCACCCAAAAATTATATTATTTTCGGTCATGCCAAGAATCAAACTTGGGCTCCTTAGCTTAGAAGGCAGATGCGCTACCTACTTGACTCAATAGGCAGACATGCCACCTACTTGACTCAATAGGCAGACATGCCACCTACTTGACTCAATAGGCAGACATGCCACCTACTTAGCTCAATAGGCAGACATGACACCTACTTGACTCAATAGGCAGACATGCCACCTACTTGACTCAATAGGCAGACATGCCACCTACTTGGCTCAATAGGCAGACATGCCACCTACTTGGCTCAATAGGCAGACATGCCACCTACTTGGCTCAATAGGCAGACATGCCACCTACTTGACTCAATAGGCAGACATGCCACCTACTTGGCTCAATAGGCAGACATGCCACCTACTTGGCTCAATAGGCAGACATGCCACCTACTTGGCTCAATAGGCAGACATGCCACCTACTTGACTCAATAGGCAGACATGCCACCTACTTGGCTCAATAGGCAGACATGCCACCTACTTGACTCAATAGGCAGACATGCCACCTACTTGGCTCAATAGGCAGACATGCCACCTACTTGACTCAATAGGCAGACATGCCACCTACTTGGCTCAATAGGCAGACATGCCACCTACTTGACTCAATAGGCAGACATGCCACCTACTTGGCTCAATAGGCAGACATGCCACCTACTTGACTCAATAGGCAGACATGCCACCTACTTGGCTCAATAGGCAGACATGCCACCTACTTGACTCAATAGGCAGACATGCCACCTACTTGGCTCAATAGGCAGACATGCCACCTACTTGACTCAATAGGCAGACATGCCACCTACTTGGCTCAATAGGCAGACATGCCACCTACTTGACTCAATAGGCAGACATGCCACCTACTTGGCTCAATAGGCAGACATGCCACCTACTTGACTCAATAGGCAGACATGCCACCTACTTGGCTCAATAGGCAGACATGCCACCTACTTGACTCAATAGGCAGACATGCCACCTACTTGGCTCAATAGGCAGACATGCCACCTACTTGACTCAATAGGCAGACATGCCACCTACTTGGCTCAATAGGCAGACATGCCACCTACTTGACTCAATAGGCAGACATGCCACCTACTTGGCTCAATAGGCAGACATGCCACCTACTTGACTCAATAGGCAGACATGCCACCTACTTGGCTCAATAGGCAGACATGCCACCTACTTGACTCAATAGGCAGACATGCCACCTACTTGGCTCAATAGGCAGACATGCCACCTACTTGACTCAATAGGCAGACATGCCACCTACTTGGCTCAATAGGCAGACATGCCACCTACTTGACTCAATAGGCAGACATGCCACCTACTTGGCTCAATAGGCAGACATGCCACCTACTTGACTCAATAGGCAGACATGCCACCTACTTGGCTCAATAGGCAGACATGCCACCTACTTGACTCAATAGGCAGACATGCCACCTACTTGGCTCAATAGGCAGACATGCCACCTACTTGACTCAATAGGCAGACATGCCACCTACTTGGCTCAATAGGCAGACATGCCACCTACTTGACTCAATAGGCAGACATGCCACCTACTTGGCTCAATAGGCAGACATGCCACCTACTTGACTCAATAGGCAGACATGCCACCTACTTGGCTCAATAGGCAGACATGCCACCTACTTGACTCAATAGGCAGACATGCCACCTACTTGGCTCAATAGGCAGACATGCCACCTACTTGACTCAATAGGCAGACATGCCACCTACTTGGCTCAATAGGCAGACATGCCACCTACTTGACTCAATAGGCAGACATGCCACCTACTTGGCTCAATAGGCAGACATGCCACCTACTTGACTCAATAGGCAGACATGCCACCTACTTGGCTCAATAGGCAGACATGCCACCTACTTGACTCAATAGGCAGACATGCCACCTACTTGGCTCAATAGGCAGACATGCCACCTACTTGACTCAATAGGCAGACATGCCACCTACTTGGCTCAATAGGCAGACATGCCACCTACTTGACTCAATAGGCAGACATGCCACCTACTTGGCTCAATAGGCAGACATGCCACCTACTTGACTCAATAGGCAGACATGCCACCTACTTGGCTCAATAGGCAGACATGCCACCTACTTGACTCAATAGGCAGACATGCCACCTACTTGGCTCAATAGGCAGACATGCCACCTACTTGACTCAATAGGCAGACATGCCACCTACTTGGCTCAATAGGCAGACATGCCACCTACTTGACTCAATAGGCAGACATGCCACCTACTTGGCTCAATAGGCAGACATGCCACCTACTTGACTCAATAGGCAGACATGCCACCTACTTGGCTCAATAGGCAGACATGCCACCTACTTGACTCAATAGGCAGACATGCCACCTACTTGGCTCAATAGGCAGACATGCCACCTACTTGACTCAATAGGCAGACATGCCACCTACTTGGCTCAATAGGCAGACATGCCACCTACTTGACTCAATAGGCAGACATGCCACCTACTTGGCTCAATAGGCAGACATGCCACCTACTTGACTCAATAGGCAGACATGCCACCTACTTGGCTCAATAGGCAGACATGCCACCTACTTGACTCAATAGGCAGACATGCCACCTACTTGGCTCAATAGGCAGACATGCCACCTACTTGACTCAATAGGCAGACATGCCACCTACTTGGCTCAATAGGCAGACATGCCACCTACTTGACTCAATAGGCAGACATGCCACCTACTTGGCTCAATAGGCAGACATGCCACCTACTTGACTCAATAGGCAGACATGCCACCTACTTGGCTCAATAGGCAGACATGCCACCTACTTGACTCAATAGGCAGACATGCCACCTACTTGGCTCAATAGGCAGACATGCCACCTACTTGACTCAATAGGCAGACATGCCCCCTACTTGGCTCAATAGGCAGACATGCCACCTACTTAGCTCAATAGGCAGACATGCCACCTACTTAGCTCAATAGGCAGACACGCCCCCTACTTAGCACAGTAGAAAGACACACCACCAACTGAGCTAAATTTTGAACAAAATGATAGGATTTTAAACATAAACATAAACATAAACACAAACAGTAAAAAATGTTTAAATTATAAACTAAACTTTCTTAAGATGTTTGACACTCTCCTCTCACTCCCGAATTGAGCTGAGGCCCTAGGGAGGTGAAAAACCAGTGATGTACAGAGGTTCCCCAATATTATCTAAACCAAGCAGCTATGCCGATAGCCCTTGAATGGGTATAACTGACCTGGTGTCCAGGTAGAGGTAGCCCCTGAATGGGTATAACTGACATGGTGTCCAGGTAGAGGGTATAACTGACCTGGTGTCTGGTAGTTAAGTGCGACCATCTGACTTCCAGAGTTCCACATGGGGACAGGGTTGTAGTTGGACGAGTCAATCCTCTGACCTTTGGGGTACACGCGACTGAACTGGATCTGTTCCGAGACATAGCTTCATGATATGGGAGAAATGTTCAACAACTTCCCTGACATAAATGTAACAGTTAAAATATTTATGTCATGTATGGAAACAGTGAGAGGAGAAAGGAAATGCACAAATTTAGTGAGCAATGGTCTACAATAGACTTAATCTTTGCTATATGACAGCTGATGGAAATAAGGTGTGAATTTGGGAAGGACTTGGTAATGGTATTTATGGATGTGGAGAAGGCATATGATAGTGTGGAGAGAAATAAAGTTTGGAAAACAGCGAAGGAGGAAGAAGAGGTTTAAGTGGAAAGATGAGTTGTAATGAGAGTAAAAAGCCTGTATGAGGATAACATGACTTGTGTTGAGACAGAAAAAATGTGGTCAGAGTGGTTTCAAATAAAAAATTGGAGTGAAGCAGACGAGTACTTTCTCAACACTACTATTTGTAATGGTAATGGAAGTGGTCGTGAATTAAGTGTAAAGAAAACGCAGGGAGGAAAGATGGTAGGGGAGAGAAGGAAGAGGAAGTTCAGGGACAGCTACAGGACCGGAGTGAGGTAGTGAAAGAGTGTGAAATGAAATTTAAGATGATAAAGTATGAAATCAAGGTAATGACAAGGATGAGGTAAAGGTTCAATAAAGCTAAAAGGTTGGATGGAGTAGAGCTGAGGAAAGTACGGAACGTAAAATATCTTGGAGGTGTGAATGAGGAGAAAGGTGGAAGTAGAGAGGATTTAATGAGAAGAGGAAAGCAGGGAGAGTTGTTCTATAAGTGTGTAATAGACCTGCTATGGAAAAGAAAAGTGCCCTTGAAGTGTAGAGAAGTGTTATATAGGGGGTACTTTGAAACAATTGTCACATCTACGCCGAAACATGGACATTGATTGTAAGAGAGACTAGGAAATTGAAGACCATGAGAATGAAGTTTGTGATGAGCATGTTAGCTGTCATGAGGAGAAACAAGATTAGGATTGAAGTTATCCAGGAAAGAGTAGGGATACAGGGAGTACATGAGATAGTAAAGGAAGCAAGACTGAGATGGTATGAACATGTAATGAGGATGGAAAAAGAGAGGATGCCGAATAAAATGATGGAGATGAAGTATGCAGAAAAAATACCACAAGGGAGACCAAGAACGAAATGGGAGGAGTAGATAACAGAAAGTGTGCAAGTGAGAGGAAGATAGAGGGATTTTACTAAACTGAGCCGGCCACAGGCTAGACACAGTTGATGATGGTGATAGTATTATTATTATGAGGAAAACAGTGTGTATTAATGTAAGTGACTGAAAATAAAGAGGAGTTAGGTTGGCTTCCTTCTTTATTCCTAGCATTACATTATCTCACAAGTTTGCACTGTTTTTATGTATTTCTTAGTCACAATGCAGTTATTAGTTTATATATCTCATTTCTGTTATAGTAATGATATTTATGACATGTCATTTGAGCAAAACTTCATTAATAGTAAGTAATCTCATAAATAGCCAGAATTTACTTTAAAACTTTTTTTTTTATCTTTAAATACACTTGCGTGTAATCTAGGATTGAATCACATCATATTAGCTCAATGTAAAACACAAGTGAGATTATTGTACCAGAGTGTTTTATGGGTGAAAGAACTCACTTAACAAAAGTTAGCTTCGGTTGGATGTCAGGAATGATGACAAAGTTGTGGATTAAACTGTTAGTAAATTAGACCAGGTACGAGAAATTTCTGTTATTTTCCAAATTAATACAGCTAAAAATAAAAAATAAGTGATTAAATATTTATAACTATCCTTCTTTCCCGCTGATCAAAAATTTGTTGTGCTACTGCTAAAGTATGGGGACCAACCTAACCTAACCTAACCTACCTGGTGATACTTGAGGAAGAACTTGTTCTCTTGTTGGCAGATGAGTTTCTCCGCCTTGGTCTCCGGGAAGGATGACATCTCGTAGAAAATGTACCCCTGCTGGCGTATCTTGTCGGCATTGAACGCCACCGAGCGGCAGTATATGATCAGGTTGGACATCTCTTTGGCTATCCTCCAGGCACGTTCCATCTCCTTGTGCTGGTTCTCCTAAACAGATGACAACGATAGCTAGTTATATATCTCTGAGTTTAACAGAACAGAGGCGGCCTTGGGTAGTACAAAACATCGAATGATCAGCTCTCAAATAATCTGACTCTACTGCAATATAAAATAATATAAAATAATTCCACAGGAGAAATATATTGTCCCATGCAAGAAACCAATTTCTTAATGTTGACTTAGTCTGCTAGGTTGGTAATTTGGCAAGATGAAGAGGACTTTTGTTAATGACCTCGGTACTTTTCTTATTAACTTTGTGAGTACATTCAAGAAGGCTTTTAGTATTTATTTGGTTCAGTTTCTATCAGACAAAATCTGCACTGGGGAATGAAGAATTCAATCAAATATTGAGTTGATAGAGAGTTTTATAAATCAATACAATGTTTTCAGTGAATTGTGACCTGAGAACTGGAAAACTTTGAGTTTTATGATAGGTTGAAATAAAAACAATAGGTATGCTCGGATTTATAACTCAAAAAGACTAAGGATGGCTAAGATATAATCTAGGGTAATTTAAGGACGCTGCAAGAGAAAGCATTGAGAAGAAATGCAGATGTTTAGAAATACCAGATTATTTATGAAGTGGTTTGATATTTTTTAATATTGTTTTCACAAAATGTAGGTGAAAGTTCTGATCAGTTAACAAGTTTAAATTTTAAGTTTAAATTGTTTTTAAAAATGTGTGATAGCTTACATAAGACCCTATAAAACAATCCCATATTTTCTTAAAAATTTTGTTGTGACCTTTTGATAGAGGAAGGATAATATCTAGATTTTAAACCTTTGCATTAATCTTGGAAGTACACATTTTCGCGTCAACTGACATTGGTTTTTTTTTTTAACTTTTAACTCAAAATTTTAACTTTTTAACTGATCAGAAGCCTGCTGATAATTTTCGCCCATATTTTGTTGAAAACAATATTTAAAAATATCAAACAACTTCTTAAATAGAGCAGAGCTTTTAAACCCCTGCAATACGTCTCAGTGCTCTACTATATAGCCCTCTTAACCTAAGATGCGTAAAAGTTATATTTCATTAAAAGTAAAATGCTACAAAACACTATTCTTTAAACCAATATGGCGAAACCACTCATTCCCCACACCTCTAATGAAAATAAGAGGTATGAGGTAATTATAAATATGATATAATTGTATGAAATGAAGCAAACCAGGTAAGTTTTCAACCTTCAACAACTGAGTTGGCACCCCTGACTGTTCCTCACCCTGACTGTAGCATTCTGTGCTGTCTCCTTGATGCTTGCCATCCACTCGAGCGCTTGTTCCCTCTGTGGCACTGCCACCTCGAACGCCGTGCACATGTTGGGGTTCTGTATGCGCAGTATCCACTCGAGTCCCGGACGACCCCCGACACTGAGCTCCACCACTGCCCCCATCACGTCCAGGGTGCCCTTCTGGAGGTTACCGAGCAGCATAGAGTCCGACTAGTGACATAAAGTGAACAAACTTGTATCAACATTCAGTGGACTAATGAACCAACAAACCAGAGATTTTTCATGGTGGAAACTAACATCTGGCACCAATAGATACAGATATAACAAGGTAGCTCACGTTGTCAGTGTCCCTGTTCTCCTGGGGCTCCATCTCCTGCACATAGTTAGACGGGAAGAAGTGCTGCTTCTTGCCCCCATAGTCTCCCCTCCACCATCCGCTGTCATCCTGCTTGTTCACGTTAGTGATGATGGCGTGTTTACAGAAGGACAGTTCGTCGTCGCGTTGAGCCTGGTAGTCGTACACCGCCTTCACAGTTACCTGAGAGAGAGATAAATAGAGATATTGGCTCAACGTTGTCATAGCAGAGATAGTTGAGCCATCTGTTTTGATAATTACCCTCCATCTCTCCTGAGAGTCACTAAAGTCTTAATTTTAAAACAAGACTTTATAATGTATTTGATCAGGAGTAGCGACTTAAGCTACTAATCTTGATGCCTGTTCAAGTTAGAGGTAATCTACCAAATTTAAATAACAACACAGGATCAAGCAGGTAAATTGGGGGGAAATGCACCAACATTCATCTGAAGAGAGGATGAAATGAAAAACAACCTTTCAGCACATTAAGTTGGGATCAAACCTTGGCATCTCAAGTCAAAGTCAAAAGTTCAAACCTTGACACCGACCTTGCCAGTGATATAAACCCCCCCATATTCAGGAGATCCCTCATACAACTGGGATCCAAACATGTTTCTCAGAGGTGGTTGTTGGTTGGTTTGAGTCTCGCTCTCAACAACAATCAGAGACAATATAACAAGGATACAAACATGTTTCTCAGAGGTGGTTGTTGGTTGGTTTGAGTCTCGCTCTCAACAACAATCAGAGACAATATAACAAGGATACAAAAATTTAACCAAGCTTGAGATAAGTTAGTTGTTTCATTTTAGAGTCATTAGTTTTCAAGTTTGTGGTATTTTCTAAAATATAATATGAGCTTCATTTGTCTCGATTTCATCCAATCTTTTCTAAAGTATAATTCAGAAAACAGCACCACGACGCAAGGTCTGGTTCGAGCTGTATTACCTACCTAAGTTGGGTGTTATCCAGGGATTGAGATAGGCTATTAAGCTGTCTGGTTCGAGCTGTATTACCTACCTAAGTTAGGTGTTATCCAGGGATTGAGATAGGCTATTAAGCTGTCTGGTTCGAGCTGTATTACCTACCTAAGTTAGGTGTTATCCG
>CABFWB010001461.1:63821-89396 GCA_902151455.1 Timema bartmani
GGTGTTATCCGGGGGTTGAGACAGGCTCTAAAGAAGTCTGGTTAGAGCTGTAGTACCCACCTAAGTTAGGTGTTATCCGGGGGTTGAGACAGGCTCTAAAGAAGTCTGGTTAGAGCTGTAGTACCCACCTAAGTTAGGTGTTATCCGGGGGTTGAGACAGGCTCTAAAGACGTCTAGTTAGAGCTGTAGTACCCACATAAGTTAGGTGTTATCCGGGGGTTGAGACAGGCTTTAAAGACGTCTGGTTAAAACTGTATTACCTACCTAAGTTAGATATCCTGGAAATGAGGCAGGCTCTTCAAGTGTAAAGTTAATACATATTATTTTTGTTTAAAAATAGTTTATGTACATCTTTATGACTATTTAGGATGAATTATATCCCACTTATATGTACTAAGGCGTGGGGGTGAAACAAAATAATTACTAATAAAGTTGTACAAAAATATTAAATGAATTCTGTGAATGAGACAAGAATGATTGTTTGAGTAGTTTGTAGTCAGTTTATCAGTGTCATGACAAGTTCTGCTAATTGTTTGTGGTATGTGAAATATTGCAGAGAAGAATATACCTTGGAGGTGAAGCTGCTGGGGTCCATGTATCCAGGTGTCCCGTACACACTCCCGTCAACATCTTCCTGTCAGAGAAGAATTACACCTGGTACACTCACAGAAAATATATAATAACATAATTATATCTGCAGCCTTGTTATTTACAGCAAGACTATGTATCTGCATCTCTGTTATTTACTGACTGCAATAGCATATATATCTGCAGCTCTGTTATTTACTGATTGTAATAGCATATATATGCATATCTGTTAGTTACAGCAATAACAAACATATCCATACCTGTTATTTACTGACAGCAATAACATACATCTGCAGCTATGTTATTTACAGCAATAAAATATGCAACTCTGGTATTTACAGCAATTACATACATATGCAGCTATGTGCATTAAAATAAAATTAATCATCTAATTTCAACTACAGATCTCATTTCTAAATGAATATCAAATAAGATTTGGAATATTTTACTGTGTATAATGAATATAAACATAGTAAATATTATGGCCGTTTGTATGAATATTTAAAGTATGTTTATTTTACCGGGATCCCAAACATTCAAGTCCACATAACACCTTGAGAAAAACTAGTGGCGGAGCATGATCTTTATTTTTGGTGGGGCCAGGCCAAAGTTTACCGGTAATGATTGTTTCTCGCCATGTGTTAACATATTAAATTAAATAAATTAAAGTTTTCCTAATTTTTAAAAATCCCTAGAATTACAAAATCACTAAACAAATCCACAAACAGAAATAATAAAAGAATACAGGTTTTCAAGAGATGAAATTACTTGTACAAAAGTTGGTCACGTCTGTCTCTTAATGATAGTTCATGAGTACCACAGGTTTTTAAGTATTCTATTAAACTGTGCCTAATATATGCTTATTTTATGACACCGGTTCAATGGGTTTTTGGACTGAAATTTTGACCACGGAATCTATCTGTGGTGTAATATTTATTGTTATGAATGTTTTAAACTTAAATACATTTTCCAAATGAATTCCATATTCCTCATGTTTTTTTAATTATTTTACTTAAATGTTTAAATTACAGCTTACCATTATCCACAACCCCTCATCACCAAATAATAAACAATAAAAACAAAATAAGCTCTGTTTTTCTTCATTAACATTAGCCACAATTATTATTGTTTACCAAACAAAGCATCTTTAGAAACAGTTATTTTTTTCTTGCCATCCATCTGCTTGAATGTAAAGTCATTAGGCTGGTGTGCTCCTAACCCCTTTAATTTCCAGTTTTCTTGTAGTTTTAATTAATAAAATGAGGTTTTTAATAAAAAAATTCTTTATTAATTTTAATTAATCATTTTCACACCCATCTTACTTTTTGGGTCTTATCACATACTAAAACACAGACACACAAACGCAAAAAAAACCCAACCCAACTATAGAGCACTTTTATCATATACCGGGCCCACTCAGACTGGCCCCATTTGCTAATGTAAAGCTGGCACGGGAATGGTAGGGGGATTGACCTTGCTCACGTGACGTTTGGAGCGAGGAATTAATAATGTTGACTTGAAAATTGTATAAAGAAGCCAACAATTCACTACATGTAGAGAATGGTGTTCCACTTTTTTAATGTTTTTTTTTCCAAAATATTTTATATAATGAAACGAAAGAAGTAATTTTTTTATGCTGAAAAATGTTGGTGGGGCCTAGCCCCTGTCGTCCCTAATGACAGACCACCTTTGGGCAAAAAACGGCCAATGAATTGGAATTGTTTATGTATCAATTGTTCACTAAACTGTAACTAGTGCAGTTTGGGTTGACTAGGCTCCAAATACTTATAGTCGTAGTTTACTGGAGAATCAGATACTAAATACAGTGTAAGAAGAGGCCACGACATTTTGTGGTTCGGGAGACGGACAAACGAACTTTACCCAAGAAGACATCTGCACACTATAAGTGCATCGTGATGGCTACCAATTAGAAAAACGAAGGGATTGGAAAAGCTTAAGTTGATCGTGATCCCAGCATTAGCCAGCTGTTCAGTTTGTATGACAGCATCAAGTGAACAGAATGAAAATAAAATTACGCTAAATAAGAAAAATGTGTACTTAGCCAAAAAATAAAAGTAATAATAACAAAGAAATAAACATGAAATTGCAACCATTTGACACAGAGAACCCGGCCAATGGGATATTTATCGTCTCAAGAATAGGAGATGCTAAGATTATACCCTGAGTAAGCTTACACTCACTCAAAATATGATTTTACTTTTCTTTTTTTTAAAGGGGGTGGGGGGAGAAGCGACAGGGCCCCGAAGCCCACGTGTGAGAGCCGACTCTACTATTGCCCCCTCCACATGTGCGACTAAGCTAAGCTAGGGATGGGTAATAATTGTGCGTCAGGTCGGAACCTATGGACTTTTTCATGCGTAATAGGATGGGGCAACTTCAAACAGACTGAACAAAGAAGGATGTTGGAGCCACTCCAATGAGTGTAAGTAAGAGCAGGAAAAACCCCTCGACACTCGAAAGAAGGGTGGGTAAAAACCTCTGAACTCAACCGGCAGATTAATTTCCAATTCTCGCGATCAACCCCTCCTACGGCGAGAGAGCCATGTGACCAGGCAAGCGATTCTTGAACTGTTAAAACATATGTTTTTGTCAGGAAATCATTTTTGCTATCTTTACTAACAAATCAATTAAGGTGGGGATGTAGAGACTGCGAGAAAAGACCAGTGTTTCTGCAAGTTTTTATAGCAAAAATTATTTTTGGCCAAAATAAATCAAATGTAGCTTCTATACAAACATAATAGTTTAATTTTCTTCACATGGTGATATCAACAGTTGTTGAATTTTTTGTCAAGACTATAGCAGCATTAGATGAAAAAATTTGTATACGAAGATAAAAAGTTTCCATGAAATTCCAGGACATCCTTGATAAATATTCAAGAAATGTTGAGGTCATCATGCAAAGAAAGTTAAACTCTCTGCATGTATTGAAGCAATATTTGATTTATTTTGGCCAAATACAATTTATGATATAAATAAATACTTACCTTTCCTCGCGTTCACTACATCCCCACCTTAAGATCGCGCGCTATCAGATAACGCAGACATCTTCTAACAGTGAGGTACATATATGCACATTCGTCCAGTTGTCATTATACTATTGGAGACATGAAGCTCTCCCGAGTCGAGGGTGGCTGCGTTATTTGATAGCTCGTGGTCTTAATTGATCGCTCATGAAGCGATTTACACACGCCCGTCACAAACTTTGCCTTAAATATGAGTGAATAATGCCCCTGGGAACGGGACGATTCCTGGATAGCTCAGGAGTTAGAGCATTGGCGTACTAAGCCGAAGGTCCCGAGTTCATGTGTCTTTTTCAATTTAAAGAGAATATTAACAAACCCGTGCCCAACAATTACGGTAGGTGTATTTTTATTTATTTATTTGGGGTATTTAACGTGCACTTTCTGAACTGATTGATTGTATCAGCACACGAGAATTTCTATTAGTGAACGCGAAAGGGCCTATCAATTTTGCCGGGAAAGCTATTTTTGTTGGAATAAATTTGTAATGTGGTTTGGTGGCCATGGAAGTTGGGTTGCCATGGAGAGTAAACAAAAGAGTTTAGTATTCACAACAAAACTATTCTTCTTATGTCGCCATGTTATACTCTTTTATCTATGATGTTATATTAACTGTTTAATGTTGTGATCTATTATTAATAAATAGATTTTATCTCTAAATAGGTTTATTTTACCGGTAAGCCATTAGTGTACAACAGGTTATGGGCTCAGTGCAGTCCCAAAGCGCTTAAAATAGTGTTTTTATTCTTCGCAATACAGATTACAAACTTTCTCCGGTCATCTACCGTCAATATTAAGAAACTGAAAGGCAGGGAAAACTACGACACATGGACGTTTGCTGTGCAGACATATCTGGAGCACGAAGATCTATAAAAAAAAAAGCGTAACAGGTATAGATACAGACGTAAATCACCAACAACTGTTTCCAGCCTGTGGCCGGGTCAGTTTAGTAAAATGCCTCCATCTTCCTCTATCCTTCCACCACTCTTCCTCATTTAATTTCTTCCATTCTTCTTTTCACTTGAATGATTTCTGTTATCTGATCCTCCCATTTCTTTCTTAGCCTTCCCTGCGGTCTTTTTCTCACATACTTCATTTCCAACATTTTCTTCGGCATCCTCTCTTTTTCCATCCTCATTACATATCCATACCATCTCATTCTTGCTTCCTCTATCTCATTGACTCCCTGTATCCCTACACTTTCCCGGATAGCTTCATTCCTAATCTTGCTTTTCCTCGTGACAGCTAACATGGCCTCCACTTTCCTAGTCTCTCTTATTCATTGCCCATGTTACTGCTGCATATGTGCATAGCAATAGGTACAAAGTACGCCCTGTACAACACTTCCTTACACTTTAAGGGCACTTTTCTTCTTCATAGCAGGACTCTTACGCACCTATAGAACAACTCTCCCTGCTGTCCTCTTCTTAATAAATACAGACTTAAATAAAGGCGTAAAAGCTCGGTCTAAAATAAATGTATTGGTAGAATCCCTATATTAAGCACAGTCAACAAAAATTGCCAAGTAATCTTGGAAAAATCTAGCTAGTGCTTTTCAAGACGCAGGATTAACAAGACGTGTAAGGCCTTTTTCGTATCCTTACTATCACGAAATCGTAGAATAGCTCGTCAATAGAGGATTGTGTTAATAAAATCATAACAACCGCCCATAATGTATCTAATATTGGCTTAACTGGAAGTGATGAATGGGTAGGAACAATTTTATTGACCGGACTTCCCGATGATTACAAACCCATGATCATGGGTATTGAGAGCTCTTGAACAGTAGTGACGGCTGATTCTATCAAGACTAAGCTGATGCAGGACATAGAGATCGTAAAGAGCAATAACGGGTTGAAAACCCATCCTATGTATAGTTCCGGTGGTACCGGGAAACGTTTCAGGCGCAAGGGAGAGGATAGTGGACCCCAGCCTCGGAATGGTTTTGTCAAAAGTAATAATGAAAAAGCGATGGGACCACGCTATCATCAGTGCAATAAACGTGGGCATTATGCAAAGTACCGTACAGATAAGAAATTTGACAAATAAAATAAGGCTTTGTCAACATCTTTTTCCGTTCATACGCCAACAAAAAAAATATATTCTTGGTATTTATACTCCGGTTGCTCGGCTCGGCCCATGTTACAAATCAACGTGACATTCTCAGGGACAAGAGGAAATCTGCTTCCGTAACCATTACTGGCACCAATAATCAAGAGATGGTCACTGATAGTTTTGGTGATATTGACTTACCAGTGCTAGTTTCAAAGCGACCTCAAAATAATAATGTTTTGAAAACTAAAATGTTGCCAGTATGTCAAATACCATGGAATCAGCACGTAGGGGAGAACGTAAAAAGGCCTTCAAAGGCTCTGCAATACTAAGTTTGGGGAGGAACTTGGTAATCCCACGTCGGAAGGTGAAGCTCTCAGCTGTTCAGATGAGGAATATGAATGATGAATACAGAGCTTTGATTAAAAACGGCACCTGGGAGTTGGTAGACCTATCCTAAATTGTAAGTGGGCATTCAAGACTAAACGAGACGCGTTTGGAGAAATCGCTAAATACAAAGTCCATTATGTCATCAAGGGCTACGCTCAAAAGACGGGAATTGATTTTGAAGAGACGTACTCCCCAATAGTGTGTTACAGCTCAATCTGGTACTTACTTGCATGGCGGCAGAGTACGATTTGGACACCGGTCAACTTGAAGCGGTAACGGCGTTTCTGTGAGGTGATCTTGCCGAAAAATGTATATTGTCCAACCAGTATGTTTTTGTGAATCCAATAAAGTGTTCCGACTGAATAAATCAATGTATGGTCTGAAACAGGCTAGCTGAGTAAGGAACATGAGGTTGGATGAATTCCTTAAGAAAATTAGTCTGAAGCGGTCTCAAGTTATAGTCATTTTGCGCGTCCGGGTTACATAAATCGTAGTCCAGTAGTGGAAATATTAGCCAGTACTAATGTACCGTTGCCAAGGGGACGCCCAAATGTACTAATCGTACATCCTTTCCGTGGAGGTTCTTTCCCTGTCCCGATGAGATGATGATGATAATATGGGGTGTGGAGCCAGTGGAAACACTTAATCTCAACCTGAGCCTTATTAACCAAACCCTGGTGAACGTCGGGGAAATTCCCCTTTCAGGGAAAAAATACTCAAGGTACCAGTCAGGAATCGAACCCAAGACCCCTAGGTTCGTAGCCAGCCAGGTGAACTGACTACTACACCACGGGGATGGTTAGTTTCAAGTTGACTCCTGTATATATTACACAATCAAAGGAAAATAACTTCTAATTTTGGCCGTTTATGTTGGCGACATGATCCTGTTTTCAAATAATTAAAGGACAAATAAGATATCAAGAGTCAACTGAAAAACATTTTAAAATCAAGGATATTTGACAGACCAGATTTGTCTTGGGATTCAAAATAAAAAGTGACCGTCCAAACAGAAACATTTGGATTGATCAACATTAATATATTGAGAAAATTTTGAAACGGTTAAATATGCAGGAATGCAATACAGTTGTAACTTCTCTAGCCCCAGGTGAAACATTATCAAAAGAACAACCACCAACCCATTCAGAAGACGTCAATAAGATGGAAGCTATACCCTACCAGGAATCCGTCGGGAGTTTGCGGTTTGCCGGACTTTAGCTAAGCTATTAGCGAACCATCACAATGAGCTGCAGTGATACCTGTAGGGGATCATCGATTGTAAACTTGAATTCAATGGCAAAACTGTCCCAGGAACTTCGGACTGAGTGGGATACTGTGATGCATATTGGACTAGTGACCCGGATGAGAGGCGATCTGTAACGAACTATATATTTCTCAAAAATAGTTCTCCGATCTCGTGGAATACAAAAAGGCAACCCACCATCGCACTCTTCAACGACAGAATCGGAGTACATGGCTATGTCTGTGGCTGCACAAGAGGCGCTATGGCTATACGAGGTTTAAGTAGTCGAGAACTTTGCGGCAAAACAAAACCAAATCTACTCCATATATACAATCAAGGTGTCCTGAACTTGGCTTTGAATGACGCATATAAAACATATTGATGTCCGCCATCATTTTGTAAAGGAGAAGATCAAGAACGGACAGTTCTTACTAAAATACTTGCCATCACAATCCATGTTAGTTGACTCACTAAGGCTGTGGAAGTGTGCTAAAGGACATGGACTCACATTTAAAATCAGGAGGGTGTTGGAATAAAATAAGAGTTTAGTATCCAAAACAAAACTATTCTTCTTATGTCGCAATGTTATATTAATTATTGTTTAGTGTTGTGATCTATTATTAATAAAATAACTTGTATGCTTAATACTTTTTTACCTGTAAACCATTAATTTGCAACAATTTTCACATAACTTCCAGTGTTATTTTATATACCACAATCGACTTAGGGCCGACGACTTTACTTCCCTTCCGAATGAAATTATGCTACGGGTTTATATCGCTCAAGAAAAATCCGATGACCCCAGTTGGGTTTGAACACACGACCATCGGGTCCTGAGGCGAGCACTTTACACTAATAAGACCAAGGTTGACACTTAGGTAAATATACTGATATAAGTTCGACTATCAACAGGAGGCGCGAAAGAACGTCAGCATTGATTTCCACACAGTTATCGTTCTTGGGTGCAAGAATGCCATGATAGATAATTTGGTCGGATTGAATGAGTAGTTCCAAATCGTTGCAAACAAACTCGCCCACACCTCCTCATCCTCTCAGTTGAGGATCAAGTTACTCACAATATTGTTCGTTCATCTGAGAAAGCAATATATTTAAAACGTCATAATGGAGTGGGGAAATATCTCCGTAGATGGGTCTTGGGAGAATGGAGGAAGGGCGGATGTGGTGACCTTTTCTACTTCCGGTGAAAATAGTCTTGTAATATTAATGGCGGTCGCGTATTTTCATGTCAACACATTTCTATTAAAGCCCTCTTTTGTCAAAATATACCCATAAAATAGGTCGATGTTGGGTCTGACAAGAAGATAAGCCTAAACTTTCATATTAAAGAGATAGATAACAAAGCTTCGTTTTAAAATAAGTATTATTGTGGACCTTACTTGATGTTGAGATCGTAAGATAAAGACTTAGAACGTATTTACTGAGCGAAATCAAAATTTTGCTAATTATCACTAAACATTAATGTTAGGGAAAATTGTATTTTGTTTTATATAGCAACGAAAATGTTAGATAAAGACACACACACACACAATGTTTATTTTAAGAAAAAGTTCGTTAGTCAAGAATGAACAAACTACATAATAAAAAGTTAAATAATATTTAAAGCTCAGGGAGACTGACATGAAACATAAACCAAGGTCAAGGTTGGATGGATGTTACTTGAGTCTGGTAAGGAGGGAGGAACAGGTGTGTTCAGGGGTTTATGATCCCCTCTCCAGGTACAGGGCCGAGCGGAGGGGTAATTAGAAAGGGGGGTAGCAAGGATTCAAGAAATTAGGAGAGCTTAGTCTCGATATGTCCTAGAACAGAGTACCGGTACATAGGTGGAGGAGGGTGAATATTAACAGTACTGAGTAATAGTAAGTAAACAAAGCTAGGTACAGTTATAAGGGCCTATCTCACGACAAATTAACCGGGATAATAGACACACGATTAACCGGGATAGTACACACACGATTGACTGGAATAATAGACACGATTAACTGGGATAAGAGCCACGATTAACCAGGATAATAGACACACGATTAACCGGGATAGTACACACACGATTGACTGGAATAATAGACACCATTAACCGGGATAAGAGCCACGATTAACCGGGATAGTACACACACGATTAACTAGAATAATAGACGCGATTAGCCGGGATAATAGACACACGATTAACCAGGATAGTACACACACGATTGACTTGAATAATAGACACGATTAACCGGGATACTACACACACGATTGAGTGGAATAATAGACACGATTAACCGGGATAATAGACACATGATTTACCGGAATAATAGACACACCAGAAATCACAGCCGGTTGCGGTTTGTTGCATTTTCCACTTGAAACAGAGACATTGGGACCAGTTTAGTCGTGGTTTTAGTTTTAAAATAACTATTTTATTGTATTTTTTAAAATATGGTAAAACTGTTATACTGGTCCAAGTTTCTAAGTTCCATTGTTTTTTAAAAGTAGAATACAGAATATCACATCAAGATGTGACGTTTGGTTGAAGCTGTATTACCTACCTAAGCTAGGTGTTATCCGGGGGGTGGAACGGGCTCCGACCCACGGATTAAGTGAAAATGATAACAGTGAAAAAATTCATCATATTTTTTAAAATACAGCAAAATCTAAAAATGGTTAATTTAAAATTGAAAATAAAAAAATTATTGATTCCAATTTCACTGTTGTCAAAATAAAGTATGCAGATGTCACCTCCCCCTGAATGTTCCTACGTGTGTGGGCCTGGAGATCTGTCAGGATGTCTTTGGCCGAGGATAAAGGGGGAATGATGTAATTACTTGTGTGGGTTCGTGATTGACGTTAGACTTGGTCTTTAAAGGTTCATTAATACTACTATTCTAATACAAATGTGATGTTAGAAATGAAGTTAAAATAAAAACTTAGTGAATATAGAGAAGCGAGTGACTGAACGAGGTGTTATGAGGCTTTATCTATAGTATGGCTGACAGCTAGGCGGTCCCTGCACGGGCGTCGAACCTGGTTCCCTGGGCTCGAGCGGCAGCCCCGGTTGGTACTTGGTGAGCCTGACGACTTAGCCCACGTAGCCCCGTGACGGGCAGCGTGACCTCCTAGCTTACTATCTCCCGTAATCAACCAGCCCCGAGGGCTTAAAAGACCCTTCTATTTAAATCGGCGAATGGCCTCTGGTTTCTAGCTATGGCTTGCTGACACCTCCCTTTCGTGTCAGCGTTTCTAGTTTGCTTGTTTACTGATTCATCATCCATAACTATCCTCACAACACCTGTTAGGTCACTTGTTATTTACAACATACAATGTTTATACAACACGCCTTCCAAATGAGGCCTTTGGTGACATAGACAAAATATCTTGGATGCGATTTATAGTCCGAACTTAGCCTTGTATCTAATACCCCGGTTAATCGTGTCTACTACCCAGGTTAATCGTGTGTATATTATCCCAGTTAATTGTTTCTAATATCCCAGTTAATCGTGTGTCTAATATCGCAGTTAATCGTGTCTACTATCCCAGTTAATCTCATTCGTTAGAAGGCCTGATCAGTTAAAGAAATACACCAACGCTCACTTGGAAAGAGGTGGGAGTTTCCCGAAACAATTTAGCACACTGTCTTCGCAGCAAACCTCCCCATTTCACAGGAAATATTTGTATTTATTTGGTGTTTTGTCTTATGAGACGTCCAATTATTTTTTCAGTGAACTTAGACCGCCAATGCGCCCTGTCCTGTCCTCTGGTTCCTCCTTCAGCTCCCAGAATGTTATTATTTCCTTCAAGTCCTCTAATATTTGAATCCTCCTCCTTCCTAAGCTCCTCTTTCCCTCAATCGTTTTTCTATGACGTTATGCAGAAGACAGTTCCTCCTAAGGATGTGTCCGATCCAATTTGCTTTGTACCGAAGAATCACATCCAAAATGGTTCTCTTCTCACCCCCACTCTTCTTAAGACTTCTGTCCACCTGAGCCAAGTTTTCTCCAGCACCATTATTTTTTTCCATTTTTCTAAGAGCCCAAGTTCCTGCTTCATACAGCACGATGCTGCAAATGTAGCATTCCACCAGTTTCTTCTTCTCCAATCTAAATTGTTGGTCAGCAGTAACCTGTTCTTGTTGAAAGCTTCCTTGGCCATGGCGATTCTCGACCTAATTTCCTTGGTGTAGTAGGCATCCTTTGTCAGCAGACTTTCCAAGTACGTAAACTGCTTTATGTTTTCTGACACCCAGTTTCCAATTTTGATTTTCAGCAGCTCTTCATTTTTAGACACCAACATCACCTTTGACTTCTCAATGTTGATCTCAATGCCATATAGTCTCCCTATCTCCACCAGCCGGTCCATCGTTTCTTGCAACTTTTCTTTATTTTTGGCCAGCAATGCTAGATGATTTGCCTATTTTATTGTGCTGGTGCCGCGTCCTCCAATCCTGGAATTGTTTCCCTGGCCAGCCACTCTCCATATAAGTTTGACAGATTGAGTGACAAACAGTATCCCTGCCTCACTCCTTTTTATATCTCTACGCTGCTAGTCTCTCCTTACCTCAATGTCCCAGGTACAGGTTTGCAATCAGCCTTCTGTCCCTCCAGTTGATGACAATCTTCTTGAGTATTTCCATTAGTTTCTTCCACTTCGCTCTAGCGGAGGCCTTTTTACAGTCGATGAAACCAATGTAGACCTCTTCCTTGACTTCCCCCACTCTCTTTAAAATTACTCTGAGCATCCTGATGACATCTCTGGTTCCTTTTCTGGGTCCAAATTGGTCTTCTTCCATCACACTTTATATTTTCTGTTCCAGTCGACTGTTGAGTATTCTTGCCAAGATCTTCCCCACATGAGAGATGAGGCTGATGGTCCTGTAGTCACTGCATTTCTTGGCTTGTTTCTTCTTCTTTAGAGACACCATGGCTACGTCTAGAACGTCCTTGGACTATTCTCTTGTTTCGTAGATCCTATTTATAAATGTTGTTAGAGCCACTAATCCTTTGTTCCACAGTTCATTCAGAAGGTCAGCTGGTATGTCATGATCTCCAGCAGCTTTCCTTCTTCGCATATCCTTTATGGCTCTCTCCAATTCACTCTTTGAAATGCTGGCTCATTTTTTTGTCTTTCTCTACCTCGTGTTCTTCCTCTTCAATCTCCAGGTTCCCTGCTAGATTTTCCTTAGAGTACAGTTTTTCTATTCCTATTTTTCACACGTCTTTGTTTTCATTCCCTCCCATTTTCTTTTCTTTCTGGTGCATGTGCTCACACCTTCCTTTACTTTGCAGTTCAATAATCTAATCGCATATATCTTCTATATAGTATTTCCTAGCTTTGTCTGTTTAACATTTCTGTTGCTACCCGGGGCTTTCATGCAGTCCTCTTCACTTTTCCAACAGTGTCATTTTGCACCTTAAAAAAAACCTCTTAGCACTATTTCCCTTCCCTTCCGCACTTCTACTCTCTTCTGTTACGTCACTTAACTTTTGTTCTGTTGAATTTCCTCCAACGTCACGCTTGCTTCTTAATGTTTTAAAGTCCCACCTAGGTTTTCTCTTGCTCATCTTCCTGATCCTCTCCAGTCGAGTTTCAATGTACGCCCCCAGAAGGATGTGGTCCGAATCGATGTCGGCGCCTGGCAATGTCTATTCCTGAGTCGCTGTTTGACAAGGAGGTAGTCTAGTTGGTACCTGCTGATGTCTCCTGGGACTCCTCCATGTGTATAGTTTTGTCTTTCGTGTCTTTAAACAGGTGTTTTTCACCCTCAGGTAATTCCACTTGCAGAATTCGATGAGCGTCTGCCTTCTGTTGTGACATTTCAGAGGCAGTATACAGGATATTCATTTACTAAACCTTTATTTCGAAATTTACTTGGTGATCAAGTTAGACAGAAAAAAAATCGAGTAATGTATTCAATAGTACATTATATTCATAGAGAATATCAGTTCTTTACGCAGTTTAAGTCGTCAGTCTTGTAATATATGTCAAAATTAAAATAATAATATCAATTCGTCGTTCAGCTTAGGTTCAAAGAATGTCGCTGACAAATTTAGTTAAAATTAGTATCCGCTTCAGTGGCCGAAGGGTCTAAGGCATCACTCAACTGTTAGACTGGCCTGCTTATGACGGGGAGATCGGGGTTCGAATGCCAGTCGGGTCTACTCAGGTTAGTTTTTCCAAAATTGTGTCCCACTCTCCTTCTATGTAAATGCAGTTAGATTATTTCTAACATGCTTCCTCACTCATCCCTACCCCAATAGAATAGTTATCATATATACGTGTAGCATGAACAGTTAGACGCATTGATAAAAAAATTGTTCTCGTAATAATCGTGGAACAAATAGACAGACGAAATGCCAAAAAGTCTAGTTAAAACAGGATCTTCACTCTACTTGGTCCATATTACGCTGTAGTAGGAATGAAAAGATTAGATATTTAAGAAAATGTTCTTACATGTACTTGAATGGAGAGTGGAAAACAATTGAAGAAAATGTTCTGTATATCTAAACAGGATTCCAACCCCGATCTCCCTATCACCAACAATCCAGTCTAATACAACAGTGACGCATTATACCATTGTTAACGTTCTCAGGATTATTAAAGTGAAGTGTAAACTTTAAAATCAGAAATATCCCAAGTGCACTCAAATCAAAAAAGATGGAAAATGTTCTGGAAAAAAATTAAAGAAAAATTCTTTGTAAGAAATTCCCCTCTCAAATCTGTATCCTTAATCGGTCCCAGACGATCAATCATATTACGTACGCTCCCTCTAGACCAGTGGTTCTCAAACTGGGGTACGCGAGCAGCTATCAAGGTAAAATTACCAAAATTACAAAAGAGCCAAACGTAGAGGAGAATTTCCGAGGTGACAGCTAGAAATTATCTCCTTTGATTATCTGACAAACTTGTTCAGCAGTATTGCCAAACTGCTATTTTCCCTTCGAAGCATATTTAATTACGTAATTTTTATGATATTAGGACTTGCTATCTTAATATTCTTAGAGTATCGAATTTAAAGTAACAATTTAAACATGTTAACCACGAAAGTTTAGTCCATACACACAGTCATTTTCTGTTTCTACTTGGTGTATTTAGTGACGAGTGGTTTAACATCAGTTATGTCAGCTACACGTGTGTTTTTAGCACCGCTTCTTACTACCCATTCAGGTTATACGCTTATGTACTAATTACTCTATTGGGCAATGGATGTGAAATATTGAATTTATAGGACGTGTACCCGCATTTGCGTAGAGATAGATAGTGGGAAACCATTTAAGAAAAACCACCTTGAGTACACCCGACCGGGATTTAAACACGATCTCCCCGTAATCAGCAGGCTAGTCTATTACGATAGTAGCGCCTTAGACCATGCAGCCACCGAAGCGGGTAGATAGATACACGTGTTGAAAATATGGATGAGTGGCTAAACAAACAAATCCAGCCTGTTAAAAGGCAAAAATTCTAATCGGAAAGTGAAGCTACCTTTGATGAAGAAAACTGTAAAAATGTTGCTGTGTCTACAAAAGCTGAATATTGTTCGCTTGGACCTATTCATCAGCGCAAGCTGAGAAAGTATGATCCTAAATACTTGTCTGTAGGATTTTCTTGTGCAGGAAGTGAGTAAGAACCTGCACCTCAATGTGTTCTGTGTCATGAGACCCTTTCCAACAATTCGATGAAGCCATCTTTACTATTTTCATAAGAAACATGAGAACCTGAAAAGTAAGCCACTTGAGTTTTTTCAACCTAAAAAAGCCGAGCTAAGATCTAGAAAACAAAAAATTGGCTCTTTATCCTCCCTGAATATGAAGGGTCTTGAAGCGTCATTCAAACTCAGTTTAAGAATATGAAGGACTAGAAAACTCCACACTAATGGAGAGTCATATTTACTGTCTGCTGCCAAAGATATGGTGTCAAGTGTTATTGGTGAAAAACAAACATATCAGCTGGACGTTATACCTTTGTTCCAATGATACCGTGTCTCGCAGGATCTCAACTATGACTAATGATTTGGAGGAACAGCTCATCAGTAAACTGAAGTCCACAAAATACTTTGCTATATAACTGGACGAAAGTACAGATTGCACAAATATGGAGAGATTGCTAGCTTTTGCTAGGTGTATTGATTCTTCAATACAAGTTATCTCCCTGGCCACTGAGTCATGAGGACAAGTTATCTCCTACACTCGTTTGTCTGTGATCAACACACATTTTAATGAAGAGTAAAAAAAGAGCTTGTGAAGAGAAATGAAAAGAGTGAGGGGGAAGAGGCTATCTTAAGGGTCACCTTCAGCTTGAACTATTCGCCCGAGGGGGGTCCAATGAGCCCACAATCTCGCCAGGGCGCAGCGCAGGGAGAGAAACTTGCCAGGACTGAACAGTAGAAAGACGGGCATTGAACGTTCAGATTACTTCATTGTGACGATAGTAAAAAACATATTTCTGTTTGCAGACAGTTTATAAACAATGTCAATTATATTACAGAGGGAATGTTACTATGTTCTAAGCCTTGAGACCGCTGACGCTTGTACAATGAAATGATCATAAATAGCGAGTACTAGAAGATTAAGATACTTAGGTTACAGATAGAACCTCATCAAGGACAATAGAGCATTGGCGCGCTAAGACAAGGGTACCTGGTTCGATTCCCGTGTCCAGTTGTCTCTGATCAACGGCTGTACCTGTACCAAAGTGAATGTCCACCTGTTGTCATTTAACTTGTTAATTAAGATCACTTCTTTCTCATATAAAGAAAGTATTGTGAAAGTTAACATATTTTCCCCCCTTCTTTGAGATTATGATGAATATTTACGTTTTATGTGTCCTGGAACACAAAAACATAGGTTTTGCATTTATAGCTTTCAATTAAAGGTAGTTTTACTTAGAAATGATCTTTGAAAATTTTATATTTTTAAAAAAATGACTTGTTTGACAAATTAATGTTGTTTTGGGGATTTTTTTAAAAACTAATTAAGGATAGTTTAGTGATTTTTTAAAGATTTTGTTCCAAACTATATTAGAGTTTGTGAGAAAATTTGCACGAACGTGTTGAACCATTTATTTTAGACTGGAAGTTTGGCCAGGTTTTTGTACGGGTAAGCCGCATCAAATTAGGATGTTCAACATCCGGCTGACATTTTGATAGTTTCTCCGTGTACATTACTAAAATAGCTCTGGCAATCACGACCAATTATGACGATTAATAAATCTTATAGAGAAAATATTACCTAATCCACAAACTGGGTACATAAACGAACGCAATATTTACCTAAGCACGATCATAATATGAGTGAAAAGAAGTAATAGACATTGTTAAAGATACATGTTTGAAAAAAGAACAACACATTTCACCAAAGACCACAAATGAAATAATAACACTTTGTTACAGAAACATATTGAATATTGAGAATCATGGTTCCCAAACTATGTCGCGCCTATATAGGCGCTAATTTTTCCTTAGATTTTTTGCTTTGTATTCGTAATACTAAAGTGTCTACTTTAAAACAATCTTTAGTTTATTTTAGACAGTTTTAATCTGCCTTTACAAAGTAAAAGTTTTCCATCGTGTCGAGAAGTTTTTAGAAAAGATTAGGAAATTTTTAACGCCCTCCTCAGCACCTGATTTTTAAATTCCAAACTTTCCAACTTTTATGATTATATATAGTGGTCCTTTTACCAACGTATCAAATTTAAATTTTCTTCCATGACAAAATATAGATTTTCTTATTATTTTGGAAATATGTCCGTTTATTTCCTCCGACACCTCTTAGTTTCCACATTCCCAATTTGAAATTTTAAGACTTATTTGGATATAGTATAAGTTGTTTTTACGTGACTACCAAATTTAAACCCAACCACAATGAAAATAGTGTTCTATACATTATTTTGAAATTTTATATGTTCAGAAGTCATTCGGCTATAAGAGAAGGTCTATTAACTTTCGCAGAAATTCATTTTTATACCTCACCAAAAATGTGTTTTTTTATATTAGCTTAGGAAATTTTGAGGGGGCCCATCCTCCCCATAATTTTGAAATCGAATAATTCAGACCTTTACACTGTTTGAGGTGCTCCTTACCCCCACCTGTCAGGTGTCAATGACACCCCTCCCTCCTCCCCATTTATCTAGCTTCCACTTAGAAATTTTAAGATTTACTGGGTTATTTTGAGGGGTCCTTTGAGGGGGCTTACCCAATTTAAATTCTCTATCAAACCTAATAATAGTTTTTTTTTAAAGGCGCGTCGACACATGCAGGTCATCAGCGCCCTAAAAATAATTGAATGCATAGTAAAATGCCCATAGGGAAAACAATATAGATAATACACTGCATTAAATAGACAAAACAGACATATTAAAATATAAATATACTAAATTAGTTCAAACTAATCGCAATATGAGATAGTAGCCAAGTGACACTATTAGAGTTAAACTAACAGAACTTAAAAGATTTGCCTGGCATATAAAACTGAGTAAACATGTGACTCTATCCGCGCTGTCGTGTAACAAACAGCGATGGTCACCGTTAAAATCCAGAGCCAGAATCAAACATAAAATTATTATTATTATTATTATTATTATTATTATTATTATTATTATTATTATTATTATTATTATTATTATTATTATTATTATTATTATTATTATTAGCACCGCGTCTTACTACCCGTTCGGGTTATACGCACTTACGCTGGTGTGTAATGGTAGGGTGATTGCGAGATGAAATGGAAGAGCTACAGTTTAACATGGGATCCGAACCACGGTGGAGGCCTGGCATTCCTCACATTCACAAGTTGTGATTAATACACATCTTGTCAGAGGTGAAGGAAGGGTTTGGCAATCAGATAAATCTGTGCCGGGACCGAGGATTGAACCCCAGATCCCCAGCATAGAAGTCTGACACCTTACCCCTGGACCGCCAGGTCACCCAATCAAATCTGAAGGTTTTATGTATATGTATATATATAAAAACACACACTCCTTCCCCTATTTCCCGAGGTCCCGTTTATAAATTTAAAATATTCAGGCTCATGATCATTTGACGTGGTCCCTTTACTTCCCTTCCGACTTTCAGTTTTCTACCACTCTGAAAAGTAGTTATTTATATTAGTTTTGGGAAGTTTTGAGTCCCCCATCCCACCTCCAGACCCATCGCATGGGTGCCGTACACAAATTAATGTCATATTAGTATTCTGTGACACGAAAAACCCAAAATATAAAATGTCATCGAGATCGTAGGACATGCCCCTCACTCCTTTCTCTCCTGCTCTACATCCTTGGTGGATAAAATTTGAAAAAACCCTCAAATATGTGTCACACATTATAGAAAGAAAAACTTCATTTTAAATTTAAAGTCTGTATTTACAGTGGCCCCCTCAGACGTGGAATTTCTCAAAAGCCCGTCTTGTCTCTTTCCTAGGGTCTAAAAGGGACCTTCAGGCAAGATGTATCAGTTCTAAGAATATAATATAGATATATTTTTAACAGCGGAAATGTTTGGATAGTTGAGGATTGTTTGATTGCTTCATTAACTTCCCTTCACATCAGAGTGGGATTATTTCTCTCCAAGTAGGCGGCGGCCTTATTTTCATCTGCTACAGCAAGTAAACCTCATTATGTTCTTACAACTGGACAAACTGACAGCTAGACAATTTACTGGATCCACAGGGTGTCTATAAAATAACTTCGGAGTTTGGAAAATTCATATTAAATCCCTAAAGTGGGGTGGAATGGGGCACAAATCGAAGTGAACAAGTCACCATAAAATAACTTAAAATATATGACCTTTCATTATATATATTCCTTTAAGTGACATTTTGCATTTGTTATTAATAAAATTTGCTTTGAAACACCGGAATTGTTTTATAAACACCCTATACTTTGATGTATTCATATGTCAATTCATGTGATCTCCAGTTGTCACTTGTGATACAATATTATCAATACCTAGAAAATTACACTAATACAATACCGAGCACAGTAAATGTGTTTGTGTTTTGTAAAAGGTGCTCTAAATGTCCATTCATAGGAAAATTAAGGTATAGTCAACAACGACATCCTCAACTCGTAGAAGGAAAAACAAAAAGAGGAGTGCTCTAGTTTATGTTTTGTGCTGACAAGAACAAAAAAGGAAGAAGACTGCACCATCTGTTTGTTAGTTAGGTCCACTCCTAAACATTCCTGATGGGATTCTTCTATTCCTGAGTGCCTGAGCCTTGTGACGTCACAACATTGTGCTATCTCCTTGTATTCCTGCGTGACTGACTCTTGTGACGTTGCAACATTGTGCTATCTCCTTGTATTACTGCGTGCCTGACCCTTGTGACGTCACAACATTGTGCTATCTCCTTGTATTACTGCGTGCCTGACTCTTGTGACGTCACAACATTGTGCTATCTCCTTGTATTCCTGCGTGACTGACTCTTGTGACGTCGCAACATTGTGCTATCTCCTTGTATTCCTGCGTGCCTGACCCTTGTGACGTCGCAACATTGTGCTATCTCCTTGTATTCCTGCGTGCCTGACCCTTGTGACGTCGCAACATTGTGCTATCTCCTTGTATTCCTGCGTGCCTGACCCTTGTGACGTCGCAACATTGTGCTATCTCCTTGTATTCCTGCGTGCCTGACCCTTGTGACGTCGCAACATTGTGCTATCTCCTTGTATTCCTGCGTGCCTGACCCTTGTGACGTCACAACATTGTGCTATCTCCTTGTATTCCTGCGTGACTGACTCTTGTGACGTTGCAACATTGTGCTATTTCCTTGTATTACTGCGTGCCTGACCCTTGTGACGTCGCAACATTGTGCTATCTCCTTGTATTCCTGCGTGCCTGACCCTTGTGACGTCGCAACATTGTGCTATCTCCTTGTATTCCTGCGTGCCTGACCCTTGTGACGTCACAACATTGTGCTATCTCCTTGTATTCCTGCGTGACTGACTCTTGTGACGTTGCAACATTGTGCTATTTCCTTGTATTACTGCGTGCCTGACCCTTGTGACGTCGCAACATTGTGCTATCTCCTTGTATTCCTGCGTGCCTGACCCTTGTGACGTCACAACATTGTGCTATCTCCTTCTATTCCTGAGTGCCTGACCCTTGTGACGTCACAACATTGTGCTATCTCCTTCTATTCCTACGTGCCTGACCCTTGTGACGTCGCAACATTGTGCTATCTCCTTGTATTACTGCGTGCCTGACCCTTGTGACGTCACAACATTGTGCTATCTCCTATTCCTACGTGCCTGAGCCTTGTGACGTCACAACATTGTGCTATCTCCTTGTATTACTGCGTGACTGATCATTGTGACGTTGCAACATTTGAGCATGAAGATTAACATACTGGTATTATATACAAGAGTGCACTCAAATCAGCAAACGTATCCAAGTGCAGGATCTATGGATTCTTCATTCTGACAACAGGTAAATCGGGATTAGTTTGATATTTTTTCTTTCAAATTTTTTTTTTCAATTTTGTACTGAATTTTTTTTAAGCCTGTCTCACTGATGTCAATTCCATTGTGGCCCCGTTCCTAATAAATATTCCACGTTACCTACCATGTCAGGTGTCACAATCCTAAGTCAGGTTAAAGCTGTATTACCTGCCTAAGTTAGGTGTTATCCGGGGGATGAGACGCGCCCTAAAGAAGGCCGCTACCGGAGAGCCGAGATGGGTTTCAAACGACCAGATATCTTGCTTTATTTAACAAGTGGTTTGTTATTTTAAAATTGTTTCACAATAAAATGGAAGTGAAAGGTATCACCATGTCCTCAGAGGATTAATAAACTTACATTTTAAGTTTAATGTTGGAATGAGCTCATTTCCAAGGACTATGACGCGAAATGTCTCAGTTAAGAGATTTTCTTTCAACCACCGCGTCTTACTACCCGTTTGGGTTATACGCTTATGTACTAATCACGCTATTGGTTTTTAGGGATGAGCAAGGAAACATTTAGAGGAAGTGTACCTGCATTTGCGTTGAGGGGGAGTGAAAAAGTGTTTTGGAAAAACCATCCTCAGTACACCCGACCAAGATTCGAACCTCAACCTCCCCGTTTTCGGCAGTCTTGTCTCCTGCGAGAGTAACGCCTAAGACCATGCGGCCACCGAAGCGAGTGAATTGAGAGATGAAAGTAAATGTTGAGGAACATAGATCCAGCCTTACTCAAACAAATAAAGTCATGGTTTAAGAGGACAGAAGATTCTGAGATAATTGAGGAGTGTTTTGGTGGTTTGGAAGCTTCACAAGAGACAGTCACATCAAAGTACAGCAGTGTGAGGATGTTGCCCTTCAAGCAGACGGAGCCCTTAACGACGTTGCCTGGTTGGAGATTCCGAAGCTATTTTACGAAGTGGGTTGCATCTTAACTTGACGTACCTAAGCAGTCTAAGCAGTATCATACTCAGACGCCAATATACAAAATAGAAAGAGAGGGAAGAAAATGAGAAATTCATCTTGAGAGGGATCTTGTTTATGTGCTGATAATCCTTCCCCTCTTCTTCCGACGAGTTTACACACTCGATTTAATATTTGAGCCTTGAAAACATTGACTTGCTTTTTAAAAATATTTTTTTATTTGTTCCTATTCTAGATAAGGCTAAGGCGTGTTTTCACTGTTGACGAAATGTTTATGACCAGGACGATACCAAAGCTCGGTTTGGTAACGCTTCTCTTGACCCGACTGAACAGTATGGTTACGACCAAAGAGCCGAGAATTTGTGCGCCGATTTCAAAACAGCATCAATTCTTGTGTTGGATTTGAACGAGTATAACTTTGTAGTCAATGGATTTAAGTTTTTGTAAGTTAAAATGGACATCAATTACTAGCTCGAAATACATGAGAGTAAGTAGGTACTTTAGAACCGTTTAGTTATGGATATAAGAAAGAGAGTTATATAATTATGATCTAGGCCTATTTAATATTACATACGTACTTCATATTTTCTGAAGGTTATTTTTGGGAATATATGTTTAGCTTGACATGTTGTGTAAATATTAGTACTAGTCAAAATAGGCACCAATCTAACTAAATTATTATTATTATTATTATTATTATTATTATTATTATTATTATTTAGCACCGCGTCTTACTACCCGTTCGGGTTATACGCTTAAGTACTAAATACGCTAATGGATTGGGAATTGAGAAGGTTGAATAGAGGAAGTGAACCCGCATTTGCGTGGAGGGAGAGTGGAAAACCATTTAGGAAAAACCACCCCCAGTTCACCCGACCGAGATTCGAACCTCGATCTCCCCGTCCTCGGCAGTCGGGCTCAACACGACTAGCGCGTTAGCCAACTACGCCACCAAGGCGGGTCTCTAACTGAATTAAATAGCCCATTTTCCGTCGATTTGCAGTACATGTAGTAGGATTACATAAATTCACCTACCAGCTTTTAGATCCACTCCCCACAACCGCCATTTTTGTTTAAGAAAAAAATCTCAAAATCGTTTTCGCGCTCCACCTTGGTCAGAATCACTTGGTCGTAAACCCTCGATACCAAGACGTAACCAAGTCAATCGCGAAAACTCGCCTGTTGAAATATTCTGCCACGGACCTTTTTTAATATAGATCCTGATAGGAGGATTCCTACAGGACATTTTCGTGACCAAGACAAATCGCCTAAGTTGTAGAGGATTTATAAAAAAAAAAGTTTACAAAATACCTAATTAAAGATAAAAATGATTTTGTGACGCTGTAGGACTCTTTTTAGAATTACTTATTAATAATGTATAGTTTTTGTTTCAACGTTATTTCTTTAGAACTCACTAAAACTTAAATTCATTAACATGGGAAAAGCTATCTTGAGCTGCAGTGATTTCACAGGTATGCATAAGTCCTTAAGGTGCGGCAGAAGGGAGCACGAGTAAGTCTACAGTTTTTATAGCATTACCTTTTGTTGGCCAAAATAAATCCAATATTTCTCCAGTAGCAACATAGAGTTTAGTTTTCTGCACATGTTAATATCAACAGATTTTTAATATCTGTCAAGGGTATCCTGGAATTTTGTCAAAACTTATCTCTTTATTCAAAAAGTGTTGACAAAATTCCAGGACACCCTTGACAGATATTCAAGATCTGTTGATATTAGCACGTGCAGAAAACTAAACTCTATGTTTCTACTGGAGAAATATTTGATTTATCTTGGCCAAAAAATTTCAATTTAGTAAAAACTGTTAAAAAATACTCGCGCTTCCTTCGGCCGCACCTTAAAGGATCTTCAAGCGAGAGAATATAATTTGCAATATTTATTTTAAAATATACCGGTAATTGAAAGTGACAACTCAGAATAGTTTATAACACCGCGAACCAAAATACAGCTCAATTTATTACAAATATAGAGAATAGAATTTTCTAAGGAAACATTCTACCCTTATAGTATCTAAATAGTTTTTAAAATATTATATAATAAAATTGAATATAATTTTATAAATATTATGTCATAATAGGAGTCGCTGTGATCGTTTCCAACCATTAGCTCATTAGTTGAAACGCGGCCTTAACCTAAAACAACAAACTTTACTTGGATACCAAGATGTCAAGAAGTGTGAAATGTTTTGGAGGATTGGGAGGGAAGTACAAAAAGATAGAGTAGATATCAAGGAGTTTAAAGATTCCAACTTGTCAAAAGGGACGGTAAAGTTTAAAAGAACAAGTGTAGGAAGGAGCTGTTCTTTATTGAGATAAAACAAAAATAAAGTGACGAAGTAATCACCGAGCCTAAGGTGATAAAAAAAACTTGTAGCCTACACATGAAATATTCTTTTAAAAAAATACCCATTTGTGAGGAAAAAATTAATTGCATAGATTAGACATTTTCGTCAATATTTCATATCTGCCGCCAGTTAAAACCACAAAATATATTCTCGAGAATAAACTTGGGACCTTGCATCTCAAATTCTCGGTAATTAAGAAACGATCCATACAGCTCAGCCTCGAACCAATACCATCTAGATTCAAAGTAGTAACGTTTCTGGGATCAAAGGAAAAGTTAAAAGCTCGCAAAGTGAATGTGTAAGTAAGTATTTGTTAATCAGTCTCTCCCACATCGGTGGTACCGCGGAATGAGGCGTCAGTCTTGTGTTACGTTGTATTTCCGGTGACTGAGATATCGGGGTTTGATCCCAGTCGGGTGTATTGATGGTGATTTTCTCAAAATAGTTTTATTACTTCCACCTCCATCCTCACCCCCACCAAATAGGGTAAATTTTCTATAAATTATACCTTACTCATCCTACTCACGTTTTTTTATTAATGCGTTTAGACCGACGGGGTACTAAGGCACGGTGAAAAGAAACTAATCTCTTTGAGAGCGCGCAGTATGCAACCAGTCGCACACATGTGCACGACATGTAGTATCACAAAGAACACTCAGGCGACTCTTCGACACAAACAAGAGTAAAGACGCACAAGAATGTTTACAAATAGAATCCAGGAGGTCATCACGTGACATCAAACTGGATTAGCTGGTTTTATTTTCTATCACTCTTTTAGCACGCATTCTGGTGCATTTAATCAAATTCCGTCCATAAATTATTGCACTGATATACTGATTACTACTGCCGCGACAAAGTGATTATGTAGGCCGACATAGGGTCAGGAACCTGTGGTTCTCAACCAGTAACAGTGCCATTAAGAATTGTATTATTGGATGATACGTTTATTCTTGTATCCAGAAAGTACAAAGTTGATGTTCTAGGTTAAGTTGGTTACCAGCCATTTGCCGATAAAACTGTTTCATAGAAAGCTCCAATTAAATCACAAAAAGACAAATTAATGGGCACATTAGTGTAAATTTGGGGGTTGGTATTGGTACTTTATAACAATTTGTGGGCCTTGTGTGAGGGTTGAGTGGTTGAACTTAAAAGACTTTAGTTCGAAACCCTGAGGTATCAAATACCGAATTAAGTAGGTAAATGGGGGTCTAGGTGAACACCACTAGAAGAGAGTCCACCATTTCTGACACCGTCTGGTGCACGATGTGTGTAATTGTCCGGGCAGGTTCCAGCCCCTCCCCTCCCGAGCTACCCCTGGATGTATATGTAGGGGCGGACAGAGGAGTGGTTAGTACAGCTTCAGCCATGGAGGGAGCGGCATCGCGTCGTCAGTGTCTGGAGTGGCAGGTGAATACAACGTTACTGAACCCACACCTGGGTCGTGTATTAGTAGTCTGTGGATAGTTCAGTCGTATGTTAGTAGTCTGGAGTGGCAGGTGAATACAACGTTACTGAACCCACACCTGGGTCGTGTATTAGTAGTCTGTGGATAGTTCAGT